>NW_019060660.1:301474-313604 GCF_000696155.1 Zootermopsis nevadensis | reverse complement strand
AAAAAAAAAAAAAGTTCTACTAAAATTTTTACCTGTGAGATGTTTCGTTACGATACCATTAATATTGTCAGTGTTGAGCGCATCTCTTAACTTCAGATCCCAATTCTGAAACGTTCCAAGGCGCGTATTCACGCAGGAGATTGTCCGAACGGTTTATTTCTGGCTTCGAGCAGAAAATAGTGGGCACAAAAGTTTGCCAAGAAATTTGTGAAGAGGCGTAGTTCATTTGTTCTGTATATCGAACCGATCAGAGTGAAGGACATGACAATAGGAAATTAACATATTTTCTTTATTTCGTAAGGAAAGGCTTACTTTTGTCCGCGTATGTTTATCGGTCAGTAACTTTTTTTAAAAATTGGCTGGTTTTAAATAAGTTTTTTTTTTTACAAACATCCTGCCACAATATTGTGTAAAGTGATATAGAATAAGACTTACTTACTAACTGGCTTAGGGACTCCTAAGGTTCATCACCGAATTAACCAAAGCCCTCCACCTGTCCCTGTCCTGGGCAGTGTGGAATAAGATATTTAAAAAAATCCCACTTTTGTAAAGGATACATTTTCTGTAATATTCCAAATCGATATTTACTCTTGTGTTTATTGGCGTTAACCCGTGAGCCATTAGGCTTCTTTACGAACATGGCGAAGGTGCGAAA
Source organism: Zootermopsis nevadensis (assembly GCF_000696155.1). Next base: position 312,949 of record NW_019060660.1, on the reverse strand, counting down.
CATTGAGGTAATTTGTAACAACTGTGAAATTTAAAAATTGTTTACCAGTGGCAATCATGAGCGCGCTCACTCGTTATAGGGAGTACTAACTCTTTCGTCTAATTACAGTGTAGTGGTGTGTTAATGCATCGGAGAAACCTGAGAGGGAAACATGTAGTTGTAAGTGGGGAATGTTATATAAAGAGAGTCTTCATGTTTTATACTTGCCATGTAGTGTTTTAGAGTAGTCTAAGTTGGCCCTGCGCTTAATTAAGCACCAGGCCGAGAAGAAGTATCGAGGAATTCATGCAGTCTTATTCTAGACATCAGATGAAAATAAATGGCCACATTCACGCTTCGACTGAGTACCCCGGGGAAATAGCACTGTATATCCATAAGTCCTGCCCATTCTCAACCTCGGCGCTAGATGGGGGTGAGTGGTCAGGATCACGCCCCGGCCGGCTTTACACCTGGGTAAGGACCCCGGTACCCATTGGATAAGAGACTGGATGTGCCCCAGAGCGGGTCTGGACGCAGAGGCTAGAGGAAAAATCCTCTGCCCCCGTCGGGGATCGAACCCCGGTCGTCCGGTCCGATACCAGACACTGTGCTAAGAGTTGAACCTCATCGTTCTTATTGTAGAAAAACCGAAGAGGTTGCTATTGGTTCAACAAGTAGTTCAGATGGAAAAATGCATACAGAATTTTGGAACGGATTTTTCATGCAAAGGGGCTCAGTTCATCAGATGATTTCAAGTCAGATTTTTTCCTGGGTTATTTTCTTCCTCGGGACACTTGAAAATATGACAGGCATGGTATAAGGTTGTTTATTGCAGCTCACATAAAATCGATGTGACGTAGGATTTAAGTTGTGCCATGAGGCTACTTTCCTTCCCTAAACTGATGGATTGTCGAGAACTGGTATATTATGTTGGGTGCAGCTTCAAAGTAGTTTACGTGTGGAATATTTTTTCTGTTACGTAGGACAAGAAATGATATTAAAACCACACTTTGGTCTTAATGTACGGTGTTGAAATTTGTAAATAAATTCGCCACTGCAGACGTTGGTATGTGAACATACGAATTTATGCTCGAAGCTTAATTCTTTTGTTACTTCCTTTCCCTTGTACTTCGGCTGTAATTGCCTCACATTTGTTCGCTGTTGGCGAAGTTAATATTCTTTCGGAGAGGGGGTCGCCAAGATTCTTTATTTTATCTTATCAGACTGAAGGGCTCTGGGCGGGGAAAGACGGGCATGGAGGGGTTATCACACGCTCGGCATGTTCGTCACATGGCCAACCGAGTCACAGAACATAAAGTGGACGGAGTGATGAACCGTTGTAGCACCGAGCTCTTCGTACACAAGTTTCGGCTCACGAACTACTGGACGAATTTTGATTCAATTTGGTATTGGGGTCCTATCCTCCAAGTTGGCTGGTAAATTTAATTTTCGTGTTTACATTTCATTTATAAGGCTTAATTTTACACGAAGACCAAATTGAACTTTATCATATCACAAAAAATAATATACTGGTACGATAGAAATGGAGCTTATGCTTATTTAAAACTCTTTGTCGTGTTTTACGAAGCGATCCCTACAACGGAAAATAATTTCTGATTGCACAGTGTCTGAATGCGATTAGATTTTCAACATTAGCGTACAATCTACAATAAATTATTGGTAATGCAAGGGAGGTATCCGAAGTAGCAAGTAATCCATTTGGAAAATTTGGGTTAAAATTTTAAATGTTGCTCTTGGTACTCTCGTCGTGAAAATAGAACCAGATTTGAGCACTTAGCCACATCTGCTGTTGGGGTTTTCTAAATAATAATTAGGCCTACTACAAACAGTTACTCCTTGAATGGGGGATAAGACCGTTACATATTCTGCTTTATCCGATTATGTCATTTTAAATTTCGGACAATGAGAGAAAGATTCGAAGCCGTGGACACAGTTTTCGAGAACCCACCGGAATAGGGAGTTGTAAGGATATGAACGTACGTCTTCATGTTCCAGGTTCTGTGTGATATTCGTTGCTGACATGGACCAAGGTCGCTTGTAATGTTTTATGTCCTGATTTATAAGCGTATTACCTTTTTCTGTATCAAAAGAAGTCCTGAGTGACGAAGCCCAGCGACGAAACATGTACATTCAGAAGCATCTAATTTTCGGACAGGGACTCCAGTTCAATAAGAAGAAACTGTGTAATTTTCCCATATGTGAGGTGATAATTTTTCATGAAGTGATTATCTCAATTATCGAGTTCAGCCATAAAAACAATCTATAAATAAATAATTGATTCGTCATTATTTTGTGTTCTTATGGGATTTTAGTCCTTACATGATAATATTTATGAATGTGGATTCTTATAACCGGTGCCATGGTATGGTGATCATTTGTTTTTGTGGGATTTTTGAGTTTTGTGGGATAATATTATAACCATTAGCACAGTACTGCTGTTAAAGTAGGCCTTCTGTGGACAGTTACAGTTGATTTTAAAATTTATGCGCTGTTTTCTGGAAACAGTGCTCTGAAACAAAGCCTGTTCACTCATCCATAACCTTTTTTGTAAATGTAAGCTGTCTTCTAAACAACGCAGCAAACATTTTAAATATTTTGAGATTCGCAAGCAAAGAAAAGCGGTGATTTATGATGTAATACTGCTTTGCTATACAATTGAATTAAATGTTTTTAAATTGATACTTAGAAATTACCCGTCATTCTTGACGAGTAATTTCCTAGTAATTCATAATTGAGGGTGTTTGTGAACACATTGCTGAGGAGAATATTTGACTAAACGTGCTAAAAGGTGGATTGTGTAGTTCTTTATACCTTGGTCAGAGAGGATGACGTGTGTCATGAAAAGTGCATGGAAATCTCCCGACAGCGCTTCGTGTAGATACAAAACTAACTCCATGAAACAGAGGCCTCTTGAGATTCTGGTAGTCGCTGTTTAAATTCCACGCTCTTTTTTTCTAACCCGTGGGCGTGTTACAGATTTTGAAAGATTTAACCACTTCACCCTTTCTTGAGCCAGATGATTGTAATCCACACCCTCAGATCCTGTTTCGTTCAGGTCAGTTTTGTAAGATTTGAAGTTTTCACAGAGGTGAGTATGAAGATTTCTGTCTTCTGGGTTGTTGCGCTGTGTAGTCTGGTCGATGTTAACCACCGTTTCAGAGGTCATACTGCCTCCGTCATCAGAGTATGAAGATTTCTGTCTTCTGGGTTGTTGCGCTGTGTAGTCTGGTCGATGTTAACCACCGTTTCAGAGGTCATACTGCCTCCGTCATCAGAGTATGAAGATTTCTGTCTTCTGGGTTGTTGCGCTGTGTAGTCTGGTCGATGTTAACCACCGTTTCAGAGGTCATACTGCCTCCGTCATCAGAGTATGAAGATTTCTGTCTTCTGGGTTGTTGCGCTGTGTAGTCTGGTCGATGTTAACCACCGTTTCAGAGGTCATACTGCCTCCGTCATCAGGGCGATGAATCTACATACTACACAGCGCAAATTATGTTTCCCTTCAGGATTTTCGACTGAACATATGTGTATATTTCTCACTTTACCAAATTCAAATGAACTCCGTTAAATTGTCTCTGAAAAGAAACATGCATACCAACCTGTGTGCTTTAATTGTATGCTCAAAGCAGATGTCGTCATGCTGAATGCCCACGTGAGGTAAAAAATGCCCACCCTAAGTGTGTGGTTCAGTGTATGTAGTTTCTCGCGCGGTTATAAGGATAGCACTTGGCTTCACCACAGATTTGCATATCGTACCATATCATAAAACTCACTATATAGTTCCTTGTTGCAGCATCTTGTTCCAGCTAGCAACAAGTAATCACAGACAACGACAGTCAAGTACTTAATAGTTTTTGTGTAATGGTGTACTTTATGCAGAACTTAAATGGCGTTAGAGATTCGTGCTATATCGTTCTGTAATTGTAGATTTAAGGAGACGTCTTTAATACTTTATAATGGCCTATCAGAAGATGGCGTGAATAATTAGTTTTAACGCTAATTTTTTTAGCATTCTGTTTTAGGACCGGCATTAGTATTAATGCGAATTAAGTAACTCCACTGAACGGAATTCTCGTTCACAAGGTAGTGTTAGCTTTTGATATAACTGAAAGGTTTGTATTACGTTTACACAGCAGCTCGTCATTGGACCATTTCGTATCCCTAATATACTTTCCATTCGAATATTAAGCAATGCCCAGTTATTAAAATTTGCGAAATAGTTCTTCTAAAAAGAATTCGCTGTTATTTGATCTATTATTTCCCCAAATTTGGAAATAATGCTATGATAACTGTTAATAATTTTTCTTTGATTTAATGGCAAATGATTATGTAGGATATTTTTTTGTTACGAGCGATATATTCAGAACCGATGCCTGAAACAAGCAGTGTTTGCAAAACTGGGAAGAAAACGTGATGAAAGATACTCATTATCAGATTTAGGACATGGTAAGATAATATTAAAATGGACCTTTCCGAACTAGACTACTCTGTGATTATGTGACATCCATTAAGTTGGCTCAGGGTTTTGGTATGTAGCTAGCTTTTGTTGTAACGTTGATGAACTTTGGGGATCAGCTTCCTCTGGGCATTTGTTCAATAGACTGCCGTGATACTTAATTACTGGCCCTCCACTAAAAATAGTTTGTTATATAATCTATCTAAAAACTTAAATAATAAGAAACACAATTAGCCGTAATTTCGCTGTTACTGTACACAGCCTATGTATGAAACATGCCTTCACGCCCAAAAAGAATAACACGTGGACTGATAATGATGGTGGTGTTCTGGGTTGTTGCGCCGTGTAGTCTAGCAGAAAATCAGGGCGATGATGGAGACAGTAAGGGCCTGTAAAATGTCCGTCAGTTCCTACGAGACTACTTTCTGCATCATCTAAGAAGACAGAGATTTGTCTTCGTACTCGCGGCCATGAGAACCTAAAATATCACTTAACGTAGACTGTATTTCCGAACAAGGTGCTGCACCCAAGAGAAAGAGAGACTTACGGAAGAAGAATAAACTATGTAATCAACAATTTTAAAATTTATAATATCAAGACATATTATTATGTTGATCAGAGCCAAAAATTGTGAGATGGACGGGACATGTAGCATATATGAGAGAGAAGAGACGTGGGCATACGTAGATGGGGGTGGGGTGGGGGGGTAAAAATTCATCCCCGTCGAAACAAAATGTCTGAGTCTTGGCTTGATTCACCTGACTGGGGGATTGAGCCCTGTGACGGGTCCTTGTGAGCACGATAACGAAACTTTAAGTATTACTGTAAAAGGTGGGGAATGTTTTGACCAGCTGAGAGACCAGCAGCTTCTCAAGGACTCTCTTCATCGGAGTTAATGTCAATAAATATTAATAATAATTGTGTGCAACGATGAACGGGGGCAGGAAACATCGCAATAAAGATTCTCCTGGCATTATGCAACCCAAAGTCCTCAGGAATGATGACAAAGCCCCTTTCTGTATTTGATCGCTCGAAGTTTCGTGTTCCTCCTTGGACGCGGTCCAGGCGACAAGAAAGTGGCAGATAGAAAGTTGAATATTCAACTCCCCCTCAGGGGTCGGAATCAAGGTCTGCCGGCAACAGGGTGCTTATATTTGGCATCTCCAGACTTGCTCAACGGTATTTTCACTTTTCTGCTACAAAACAAATCGGTTATAACATCCTGAACGAGATTTCTTCGTAAGATAATTCTCCATCTGTAGAACTCATTTCAAGGTTACCAGTCCACACCATCGTACAAAAATATACTTCAGCTCCAAAACATTCATTAATTGTGACGTAGAAAACACTTATGGGCAATAACAAGACTGCATCAGTTTTGTTCCGGAATCGACTACTCTCCGGAAACTGGTCACTTCAAGTAACTCACGGGAGTCGGTCACCGGAGTCCCTTCCTGTTAGTTACTGGAATCGATTTCATAACTTCTGTTTGTTACAAATACAAAACTAAAACTACACATTTTCCGTCAAATTTTCCGCCCGTGTGATCTGTACAGTCTCTCCAGTTTTGTATAGACCGTGGCCCAGGTAGCCTACCAGGAAGACTGGGGTGCAAATATTATGAATAATAGCTAAAAGTTTATTCTCATTATCTTAATATATTTTATACGTGGTCGTTATTAATAATTAATTCAGGCACAATATCAAAACTGGGGGCATTAAATAGTTTCGAGTACGTCCATCTTGACGTTTTCCAACAAAATCTTTTTAGCTCTTTGTAGTTTGAAGTATAATAGGCTGTTGGGGATACTACTGGGATACTGGGAACGACCCGTTCTTCAAGTGCCTGAGCACAGCGGGTCCCAACTTTTCGTTGGCTTGATCTATAGACATTCGGTAGGACTCCTTGGACGAGGGATCGGCCCGTCGCAAGGTCTCTACCTGTACACAGGACAGCATAACACAGAAAACGTGGACAAACATCCATGGCTTGAGTGGGATTCGAACCCACGGTCCCAGCGACCAAGCGGCACAAGGCCCACGCCTCAGACCGCGCTGCCACTGCGGACCTCGTTGGGGATACACCGCTTCGATTATTGGAAATTTTCTGACGTTTAGGCAAAAATTACAGTTGCCATCTTCAGGGAGAATATCCGTGGAGGTGTTCGTGAGAAGACTGTTAGTGGGCGGTTAAGGAGTGATTTGACGAACGGGTGGGGGGGGGGGAGTTCGTTTAAGTGACCATGCAGTTAGGAAAGGAAGTGATGAAAAAGGTTTTAGCGTCGACGTGGATGTGAAAACAAGTGATGAAGGAGATTTTAGTGACACGTTATCCAAACTTCCGTTTCCCTCGACACACGCAATTTCTTTGCGATGAACGAGGAACCAATGGTTCAGCGATTACAAAACTTTCTCGATGCTGTGCACCACAAACTTAACATTTGATTAAGGGTCTATTATTAACATGGCATCTTACTTACGATTGATATATGTGATAATCTCTTTGAGTAAGATAATTTTCTTGCCGGACACATTCCGTCAAGTGTTGTTATAGCACTCAAGTAATGGCTGTTGATATTATGACGTCATACACTCACCACCTCGGTCAGACAGCCCTAAGAGCCTTCGAAACGCTTCTCGGAGTAGAGGTCTGAGCTGGCACCCAGTGCTAAGGTATAGAATCCGTGGATATTTGCCACCGTGCCCGCCATTCGTCAGTCTCGGCGTTGTCCTTTTTCTGTCAGTTTCACCTTTTGTATTTTTCCCCCCCCTCAAAATATCGGTCGAAATAGGAATAATCGAGATGAACAAAAAAATTAGGCATAATTTCTTAAGGATCTTATGTTTTTATTAAATATTTGCACAGAAGCGAAACTGATTTAAATTTGAGTGAATTGGAACATGGAAATGCACAGAAGCGAAACTGATTTAAATTTGCTTGAATTGGAACATGGTAACGCCGCTGTTGTAAACTTTTTGTTGAAACTTCAGGTTATGCTACCAGTAAGTTAAATGGTTAATTAGTTATTTCAGTCACTTAGCTTGATTGCAGTGTAGCCCAAGGACACAGAACAGATGGCCGAGTGTTCAAATGTTTGTGAACGCCATAGCAAGCGCCGAATAATTAAGCAGCCAATTCCTGGTAAAAAGATTATTTATGGACCATTTGCATGTCACACATATATATCACTGAAGGTCTACAGATTGTAAAATATAGGGCACCTTCCATTTGTGACAAATGTAACAAGAACAAAGATATCGCTAATTATATACTTGTAAACCTTCCATGCAAAACAGCCGACATGTACATCAATTTGCATGAACGCAGAAGAGAACGAGTTATGAAAGGAACTTTGGACAGGCTCCTTTAAAAAAAACTCTTTCATCTATAGAGAGAGGCTAAAAGTAATAGAAGTAATTATATATTATATAGTTCAGTGTTCGTTTAGTTTCAGTAATTAATTTTAATAAAAAAAATAATCTGAACAAATGCTGTCTATTCTTCAAATATCTGTCACCACACAGAAGTTCAAGTTCTTAGCGTCGATGTTACTACTAATTAAAAGATTCGTACATCAGCCAAACTGATATTATCGATTCTAGGAAATTAATAAGAAACTACGTTTCGTGGTTTCCAGTGGCATGATGTTTGTACTAAATTTTATGAAAATCTGTTGAACAGGATCCTTCCCTCCTTTTCTCGGCCTGGGACCTGTTCATATACGTTCTTGGCAGATGCTCCAGAAGTGGTTTGCCATTGCCTTCTTCTGTGTGTGAATGGAGTAATTGTTGGGATGTCACGGAGAAACCGGGGAAGCCCCCGGAGGAAAACTCCGTGTTGCCTAGACCACGGCCTTGCCCAACACAAGTTATAAATTCGGGCACCGCCGGGAATCGAACCCGAGACCCCAAGATTACAAGGCCAGCGTTTTAACCGCTAGACCACCGTGGCGGTTAAAAATTATATTACCAAATTATATTACCAAAAAATAATAATGGAAGTCAGATAAAACTGGATAAAATTAGAAGACAGAAATTGAGTCTCTGTCGAATCGGACTGATGTGACCTTTGCACACGCGGAATGTGCTGGAGGAGTTCCTTGTAATTTTGGGCTGTTCATACGAGTCCATTGTTTTTGGCACAGAAAATAGCAGATTGTGCATACAAGAGATACACCAGTAACAAAATATCGATACACATACATCCATATATCGATACATACTGCCCGTCCCTGCTTCAAAATGGTTGGGGGGGTTGGAAGTCTATAGCTTGCTGGTGCGAACCACTTGTTATCAAATTGCCAGCCCAGCCTACTAGCGTGATGGAGAATGTACAGAATATCCTAGGAACATTGTACAAGGCATTGGTCAGTTTCTGTAGTGCACTTATCTCTTTTGTCAGCGAGGAATAGCGACCACGTGGCAAACTAAACCTGTAGGCATGATGGATGATGCTTCTTATCTGGGAATTAAGACCTGCGATATTCAACATTGAGACAAGATATGAAAAGAGTGCTCACAGCCCAGGAGTCCTGATAATCCCATTCGCCTACTTTATTTGTTTTGCAGGGAGGGATTGCCTAATCACTCCTGTGTGTTTGCCTTTCCGCAATGAATTTCGAAACAGTTCATGGGTTTTCATCAAAATTGATATGAACGTCAAGCCACTAGAACTATCTCAGCTTTGTATTTTTAAATATCGTACCATAATTGATATCAGCATGGCAACCATGCGAACTTCAGAGGTCTGGCCAACATTGGCGTAATTTAGTTTAATTAACGTTGTCCGTTGTTCTTACTTGAGCGCCACCATATTAAGGCGTATGAGGGGAGTGAATTCTTGGTTCCACGTATTCTTAACCTCGACACTTGACCAGTGTTGTCTCCGACGATAGAACCCCTGGTGCCACCCAGAGACTGGCTGACGCAACTTTCTATATATACTAGTAAATATCACAACCCTTTTTCCTCGGGAATAAAGTGGCCGGAGCGTGAAGCTGAGCGATATGTGCATTTAACTCGTGTGTTCGCGTGGCTTTGTGCTTTTATAAACTCAGGAGTGACATTTCACTTTACGCCTTAATATACCAAAATAGAAATTACGCACAAAAAGGAATCACCTTGTTATAAAATTAGTAATTTTTAATTACACTGGCGTTAATACAGGGTTTGTCGATGGAAGCAGTTTTAAAGGAAATTGCGCGTCTTAAGTTAAGTATTATTTCACTTTATTTAAGATACACATTTCATCTCTGACCGATGTAAACCTCAAAAGCATCACTTCAAAGAATAAAGTTGATCCATTATATGAAAATATCTGGACACGACCTCCAAAAAACTACACTACGAAAAATTGTGAATAATTGTAATTGAGTTTTAAATTTAATATAATTTTACACCTGATGATGGTTTAATAAAACCGAAACATGTTGTAACTGTTCCAATTGTAAATCGATTATTCGATATGGAACACAGAATGATATTTTAATTATTTTAATTATCTTATTTTAAATACATTGTGATTTGACGGAATAACCAAATAATTTAATTTTAATTTAATAAGTCACAATATGACGCAACTACACTATCTAATACACCTTAACAATAAGTATTAATTTTTTGTATTTAATTGAAACGAATCTGGTAAAAGGAAGTTCTCTGTTTCATTTTACATTTACTGAGATAGCTGCAAGCCTATTTAGTTACTTATTTCCTTCTTGCGTTGAGTGCATCGTTGTCATGGCAACTGTTCCATTTCGCCCTCTCCCTTCGTCTTTGTGGTTTCAGTATTTTTCCGCGTAGAACTTGTATGTTAATGCTGATTGGAGCAAAAGGGTGGGATTGCTTTGTGGCGCGGATTATTAACTGTTTCATGTGCACACTTAGCTGTTATCGATATTATTGTAACCTTGCGCTGCATTGTTAAGAGCGAGCCAGGTCGAGGTTATGCCACGCGGGTTGCAGATTGCTGCGTCTCGCAGGAACATAATGGAAGCCTGGGGTTTTATAAACAAATTGGAATATGGGGGGGGGGGGGGGGGGGGGGGTATTGTAACAGCAGCGTAACATTTCAAATTATTTCTTTCAAAAAGAATGAATGTATCGTGACATTGCGCGTAACTTTCTCCCGTTATTGATTCCCGGAGAGAGAAACAGAATATTGCCCTTGATATAAAACTAGTTATTCAACTTCAGGCGGAAAGTTTGTATCCAGATGCAAAATAAATGCAGATGAAGTGATAACATTTTGTTTTTTGGAGTCTAACATGACCGTCATGGAACATAAATCATTTTAAATTATTGTTATTTCGCACCATAGTTAACTGACAAAGATTATAATTACGTAATGTGAACTACTTTTAAATACATTAACAATCAGCATACAACATTCAAGTTACAGTTGCCTATAACAATTGAATTACTGTCGGCCTGAGACTTTTATCACGAATATAATTATTTGCGAAGTTATTAAAGTTCACATTACAATTCAGTGAAATTTTAGATATTAAAAGGTAATTCCTTGTCCTTGGGTTTTGGGGACTGGACTCCAGTATACAACTTCGGGTTCCGTACGTCAAATGTTACCCGCTCCACAAATCAGCACCATCAAATCCTACTTTCCTCCTATTACCTGTGCTACAAATGCTCCGAAAACGTCCAACCATTTATTCTGAAGATGGTAACTGCAGTGTTTGTCGAAACGTTGGGTAATTTTCAACGTTCGATTCAATAAAATCTTCTATTTTGACTCCTCCCCCCCTCATTATTTCTGTGTATTTCCCTGCGTCTACACCGGCTCGGGCGCTCGCTTAGCAGTTTATCCTGTGAGTACCGGGATTATTTCCCCGGGAGTTCGCGGGCGGGCCGTGATACTAACCAGATACTATTTAATATTTTATTTTAATATTTTCCGTCAAATCACAATTTTAATAAGATAATAAAATATAAAATATTTAAAATATTATTTCACGTTCCGCATCGAATGATCGATTTACAAATTGGAACGTCTCTTACGACAT
>NW_019060660.1:279974-297096 GCF_000696155.1 Zootermopsis nevadensis | reverse complement strand
GATGGAGGCAGCAAGGACCTCTGAAACGTCGGTAAACTTCTATCAGGCTACACGGCGCAACAACCCAGAAGACTGCCATCCTCCCCGTAGTTTAGTGTTAAAACAACAGATTTTTTTAAAAAAAATTATTTGAATTTTTTTTTCCGTACGTAGTTAATTCTCTCTTATAATTACTCACTATAAGATAACACTGAATTATGAAAGCAGTACAGTCGAAAATAATCGCATTAGCAACTAGTGAAGTCAAGACAGTTCCGTTTCTAAGTGTTAAGAACGATGGTGTCTATTTATGTATCTTGTATGCTTCACATCGTGTAAATCTGTTAGATCAAACTTTCAGCATCTGCTTATATCCGTGTATAAACTGTGTAAATAAACTACGATGCCTTCAGTTCGTGACCAGCCAAGTGCCAGAGTAGAGTTAAGGCCCCGAACTTAAGGACCGCTATTTGGCCAAGACTAACTAACGTCCACGTCTTGCGGTGGTGACAGGTGAGTGGAATGATGATTGGCGGGGGAAATCATAGAAACTAGTAGCAGAACCTGCTCCAGTCACTTCGTCTACCACGATTTTCTCTTGGAAGTCACCGGGAACTGTGAACCCGGTTCATAGCTTGTAGCGCCAGCCGTCCGAGCGATGGCACACGGCCTTATATGGACGACCTGCTGTTTTAATTTGCAGACAAACATACGAATATGTATACTAAAAAGTGAAAAGTAAGGCAGTCCCGCTACACGCCATGTAGGTCGCTTTGGGGGGGGGGGGGGATAGCTCCTACTCATTCTTGACCTCGGCACTAGATGGGGGTGAGTGGTCAGCATCACGCCCTGGCCGCACTTTACCCCAGGGAAAGAACCCCAGTACCCACTGAACAAGAGGCTGGGTGGGCCCCAGAGCCGGTCTGGACACAGAGGCTAGAGGATCGAAGCCTGATTCGACTTTGTTTTAATAAATGTTTTAGTTCAGCGATTAATTGTTTATTGTAGCTGTTGGAAGGTACGCACTTCGAGTCCTCACTGGGGCGGATTATTACGACTAAGATTTTTATGGGTCTCTCCAAGCGAATGTCAATTTTTTTGTATTAAAACACGACAAAACCATTTCTCCTCAAATTTATTTCGAATACTTTCTAATTGTAAACTACAACGCAATTTCTGCCCATTTTCCTTCTTTATTTTGAGACCGACTAAGTGTCGATTCAAAGTTGAAGGTAGCCTCAACTGAAGATCGAAGTGTGATATTGTGCTGGATAGTTGGCCCTCGCTTGTGCCTCAGATGCGGTGGTATTAACACGTGGCATCAGTGCAGTGGTCATTGGTAAGGAAGACGTCTAGCACTCGGAGACGAACCTGTCCCAGTCGTCACTTTGTACATCATTTGAATTAAATTTGGGTTCACATTGGAATTGTAGTGACAATATGGATTTCTTTATACCAGAAGACTGTCTTATGGGTTCAACCCATCACCCTGATGACGGAGGCAGTGAGCACCTCTGAAACGTCGCTAAATTTCTGCCTGATTTCACCGCGTTAGAATTCAGAAGACGTATTCATACTCGCCGCTATAAGAAGCTGAACAAATCCTACTCCGGTCTACCAGATTTGATTTCCAAATACTTGTAATCATTTCAAGTCCGTCCATGGAGACTGCGTGCTTTTTTTTAGTGCTGTTACAAATATTTTGAACTTTCGTCTTGCAGCCCTGACTTGTTTGACTTCTTCGTATTGATACACAGTTCTTATCACATGATCTGTTTTCGTGTTATATCACGCAGAAAGGTCGAGAGGAAATACGAAACGAATCTGTTAACGTTAAGAAGTGTTAGGAGGGGCGTCCTAGACTTTTGTCCGATTTATCTTGAAACTTAACGGGAAATACACATACGAACTTCCTCGTGTTCTTTCTGTGTGACTGAGTAGAGATACGCGGGAGGATCTGTACGCTGTTCCATCATTTTCTCTGACATGTGGTTTGTGCAATTTCATTTAGAACAAATATCTCTACAAATTAATTGAATTTATTCAGAATAATTCGAACAGTTTTTCGTAATATCTTGATTTTGTGTTTAATCTCACAGCACAACTTATCAGCCAGGATGACCTTGACTCGTGTTTTACTTGGGAGAAATTACGCTGTTCTGAAGCTACGTCTAGTTTCATTACTGTGCCAGAGTACCCGAGTGTTATTGAGTTGCGTTTTAAATGGCACACGCTGTAGGATATAAAACAGCTTGACTGTCGCGCTCAGTTGTTATGTTTATGTTTGATGACGACATAATAGCCGTGCGTGTGAATCTGCTTGTTGAATCATATCATGAACATGCATACGAGTGTATGAAACAGTTTTTTTCCATATATTAAGTGCGAACTACTGATGTGTGGTGGGACCTGAGTTTCCTACCGAGCCCGATTAGAACAGAGCAGCAGGTGCTTACTAAAATTCTTTTGGGTGGGCGTCGAGGTATTACCGGGCATATGGTTAGCTGTCACTGAAGGCTTACACAGCCGGTGTGCCTTACTTAACTTGTCCGGAAAAGACGTCAGTACACTTGAACGGTTGTATGTATTTCGTATACGTCACTAATTTTTGTTCAATTTGTATGCACGTTTTGATTCTGATGATTCTGAATGACTTCTGTATTTTTTTTTCTGTGTAACTTAGTTAAGTAATCGTAAACGTACGAAAATTTGATTGCTATATGTAAATCGGGAACCTGTTGCGCTTATAGAAATCACCGGTTGGAACAGATAAGTAATCATGGAGGCTTTTGTAGTCTCAGCCCAGACCTGAGGTTATCTGACGTAATGAAAATGTCGCACAGAAATTGATCATTACGTTGTGTTTCGTAATTATTAATTTGTGGGCTTCCTTAAAGGAAAGTGGGTAACTGGGTGCAAGCATTATTCCCAGGTCCCGGACTGGGTGGGTGTGTTGCACCCAATTTTGTGGGACTGAGCTCGACGTTGTAAGTGACAACTTTTGAAAAGGAGCCAACAGCTGGCACATGTGTTCAGGTTAACGAAACACAAACAAGATTGTCGGTAACGATTGGTTCATTTGTTTCATTACACAAGACATTTCTCTGGTCTCCGCAGCAAGTACTCGGGTTATGTAATACGTGAATGCCACGAAACACATCGGAGGACTGTGATAGCGACGAGATAGCTTCGCTGATGTCTGACAGCTTTTTATTGCTGGTGGTAACCCCGCGGTTATGGTCCGCTTACACACTGCTGTCGCGGATTCAAATCTCGCTCGAGGACTTGTTATGTTTTCCACATCTTTTCTGTATTCTACATCTGGCTGCATTCAACGACACTTCCGTTATGGTCTTTAGAAGGGTTTATGAGACGCTTCTAAAATATAACTGGCAGAAATCGGACTAAAGGGGGGAAGATATAACAATTTGTTATCCAAAATGTATCGACAACTGGAACATCATAAATTCTCAGTTTAACATATTTCCACTTCTTGTCCGTCTGCCTAATAACGTTTGACCCATTCGACGGTTTTTCACGAAATTTCATGTGAATATTATGCTTATATTATTATAATGTTTTACCCTAGTAAATACCGGCATGGCTGCCATAGGAACTTCTGGGAGTAGCACTAGATGCATTGTTATTACATTTGATGGTTAATAGATTTTTCGAGTAATCATTGTGATTATCATATTTTTGTGGAATGTAAAACATGATCTCGGAAATGCTTTCCCTTTGATGACGCTACTTAATGAATCATCGGGTTTAAGCTTCTGAAAATTTATACGAATGAATATGATGAATAAACATGACTATTTTTTATCAAATGTTATATGCTAATAATTTCAGCGGAAGTGAGGGGCTTTTAACATTATACCGACGAAATTCATTGCAGACTCATTCGAAATCTGTACCATTTCCGTCACTTCTACACTCTACCTTATCTCTGCAAGCCCTGGTTTTTACGTTGCGAAATAGTAGTGAAAATTATACACAGAAATGGATAAATAATTGGTATAGATACTGGCTACAGACTGGGCGACCGGGGTTCGATCCCCGACGGGGGCAGAGGATTTTTCCTCTAGTCTCTGCGTCCAGACCGGCTCTGGGGCCCACCCAGCCTCCTCTACAATGGGTACCGGGGTCCTTTCCCGGGGGTAAAGCCGGCCTGGGCGTGATGCTGACCACTCCCCCCATCTAGTGCCGAGGTCAAGGACGAGAGGAGCTGTACCTCCTCTCACCCCAAGCGCCTACATGGCGTATAGTGGGACATCTTTTTAGTCTAACTGTACAGACTGAAAATGTTGAAGTGTAGGTTATTTCAGAATTTCGTGTTCAATACAGGTTTGTCGTATGATCTCAGGTGGCTTGTGCGCTCTGTGTCACATCTGTAGAGTCGTGGTTTTTCGTACTTCCGTAACACTGGCTGTGTGGTTCAAACTGTAGCTGCTTTGTGTCTGTACCACCTTTCGCTCCTGGCCTTGCTCTACTTCCAAAGTGCATCTCAGTAATGAAACGTGTTATCCTTTGTCTGCCAGACTTCACCTCAGAGTCTTGCAATGGCTTGCACAACTGACAGAGATGTGCTTCTGTCTGGCTGGTTTCCCTTTCTGCGCGAAACCGATTTTAATTAAAATGGTGCACATTTTCTCAGGGCATTTCTAGTCGCAAACTGAGAATTACTGGGCGGACGGATGAGTAACTCGTAGGTTTACTTTTTGAAATTTTATGACAGTAATTCAGTGAGAGAATTGCATTCCACTTTTGCTATGAACTTCACAAATTAAGCACTCCGATATATGAACTCTGTTTAACTAATAAGTTATTTGACGAAGATTACTAATTATAAAGCCCATTATGCTGTCTTCTTGAGCATTTAGTAACGTCATGCTTTTTCTTTCATACTTCCAACACAATAAATGTAATTTTAAATAGGATAGTCAATGAAATGTATTTAAAAAATAAATCGATTTAATGAAATTATTCATACATATGAATGCCATCTCTCATCATAGATAACTGATACATTTAAAGCACTTTTAATAGGAGAAGCCCCAATACTGGTTTCAAATATAGTTTTGTATTTTTTATTTATTTGTAGTGTTCTGTCTGATGACAGGTCCATATATTATGAACAGGATCCTTCCAACCTCTTCAGGTTGTCAGGAACCTGCATATATACATATATACATTTTTGGCAGAGATGATCAGAAGTGGTTTGCCATTGCCTTCTTCTGTGTGTGAGTGGAGTAATTGTTGGGATGCCACGGAGAAACCGGGGAAGCCCCCGGAGGAAAACTCCGTGATGCCTAGACCACGGCCTTGCCCAACACAAGTTATAAATTTGAGCACCACCGGGAATTGAACCCGGGACCCCAGGCTTATGGGATGAAAAATATCCGTGGCACTTAACATACACCCTTCATGTTCTTTCATTCTTAGAGTCCAGGCAGTGCTTTGTACCGTTAGAAAAAAATTATTAGGGTCATGATATAAAGCAGAATGTGATTGGCGGGGTATGTAGCGCGCGTGGAGAATTACAGATGCATGGGAAATGTGGTTAAATTAGAGACAAGAATTAAACGAGATCTTAAATGCTGTGTTCCGGACTCTCGTGAGAAATTCATTGAGCCATCAGGATCCATTAAAGGGATGGGATAATATTAAAGTGGATATTTGGTGTATAGGCGGGACTGGCTGAGAAAGGATTCATTTACTATGTTACCAGGGCCAGTGTCTTAAGTTTCCGAGTACTGTTGCTTAGTTCGGTGGTTCTGGGCTCGCCACTGCCTGGGAACTTAATTTGGAGCTCCGCGAACCTTAGTGGAACAAGGTGTCAAGTGCAGGGGCCATGATGCTTCGTGCCAAACATCACATTCGAAGGTGGAAATAAGAAAACGAAGAAAATTTATCTGCTCGTTACTCAAGCGGCGATGGTTTTAAATACCGTCTTCGTCGTTATAATCTTGGTCCGTTTAGGTTTTATTTCTGGATCAGTCATAATTTGTCTTTCTTTAGCTGTCTGTCTGTCTGTCTGACCTCATTTTAATTTTCTATACGATTTCACGTTTTTTTTTTGTCTACTTTTACGTTGTTCAAATATTCTTCCTTCTGTTCAGAAACTGTAACAAACTGACTGTTACAATTCGAACTCAGAATGACTTTTAGGACTGGTAGAATGTTCGTTTCTGCGTGTTGTTCTTTATTAACGTGAGTGAGTTTCAATCACGCACAGAAACACAGTTCGATCTCCATCGGACGTAGGGAATTAACATAACTGGACACTTGTGACTTGTATTTTCCTTGATTTGTTACGTTGCCTTAACCAGAGATTACCGTAGGCTGAACTTGCAGCTGGATTGGTTGTTTGCTGACAAAATACAGAAATAGAATTCTCTTTGGGAACTTCTTTACAAGTGGCACTTTAATGATCGAGCAGACGATTGAAGGGTAATAGATATTATGGAAATTAAAACTAAATTGAAGTCTATAGCTCAGTGCCCAGTGTTTTTAACGATGTTGAATCGTGGATTCTATCAGTCAAGTTGTATGCCTTGCCAGTCTCAAAATTATTTTACGCCTTGGCGTCTTACTCGCTATTTAATGCCAGTGTTGTGCGTTTCTTTGTGCGTCTCACCATAAGTGCTTGTATCTGATGATTCATACAAGTAATAGACTGCCTTGTGTATTTTGAACGTGAAGTTTTAAGACACACACGCGCGCGTCACAACGGTCCTCTTAGGGAGACGTCCGGGTCATGGAAATAATTTTCTATTTCTTTATTTGAATTCTGAACACCTTATTTTGTGTAGCCATTGTGTGCAGGTAACGCAGATGCTTATTGTAACACCCAGAATACTGATTGAATTTTCGATAGTTTTTATTTTAAAGGAATGACTTTTTATCTGGGCATTTTATGGTCCATGTCTCGCTATGAAACGTGAAATTTTGTTCATGGAACCTTGTGGGGTTCAGATTTTGAAGTTCTGGCCTCGGATACTTGAACATGAAAGTTCTTGGCCCCGGACACTTTAACATGAAAGTTCTTGGCCTCGGACACTTGAACATGAAAGTTCTTGGCTTCGGACACTTTAACATGAAAGTTCTTGGCCTCGGATACTTGAACATGAATGTTCTTGACCTCGGACACTTGAACATGAAAGTTCTTGGTTTCGGACACTTGAACTTGAAAGTTCTTGGCCTCGGACACTTGAACATGAAAGTTCTTAGCCTCGGATACTTGAACATGAAAGTTCTTGACCTCGGACACTTGAACATGAAAGTTCTTAGCCTCGGATACTTGAACATGAAAGTTCTTGACCTCGGACACTTGAACATGAAAGTTCTTGGTCTCGGACACTTGAACATGGACGTTCTTGGCCTTGGACACTTGAACATGGAAGTTCTTGGCCTCGGAAGTGTAAGCGTTTAATACGACGTTTAAAATGTACATTCTTCTAAATCTGAGCAGCGTTTTTAAACGATTGGCCCAAGAATATTGTTTCTGTCATGAGTTGTAGATGTGGAAATTTTGAGGTGTGTACATTTCATAGTCTGGCGAGATACTGGTTATCATGTAGATCACATTTGATTGATACTTCTTTATAGATTGGTCCTGTGTAATTGATGGCTATTATGAAGCTGATAACGATGACAGTTATTTAGAATTGCGTGCCCCTGCGAAGCACAGAGTTATTGAGTGCAAGCCGTACTACTTGCGGATAGTATCGAAAATTACTCGAACTTTGGCCGGTCACTTGTAATGCCGAGAGTAAGAAGTGAGATGGGGGGATTGAACCGGCTCAGGGCCATGTCCAGTTCAGCGGTCGCTCTTTGTATGAGCGGCGTTGAACCTTCAGCTTACACTACCATAGTGTTAAAAAACATATATATCGTAACCGTATTCTGTAAGAAGTAAAAAACAATATTAAAATACTGCAGATCCATTTTTTTGTATTTTATTGCAAAACTCACTTGCATACACTTTCACTATTCAAAAAATTTTATACCCCTTCCATTTTTCGGAAATGTAGGCTATGTAGAACATTTATGTAAATATTTGAATATCGTGTGTGTATATATATCCGTTACAGTTATTAATCAGATGTATGTATTTTAAAAATAATAAAAATTCTAAGGGTAGAAATATTCTTGAACTGATAACACGAGTTGCTAAACAAAAAATTCTCCACATCTGTGGAACCCGATGGTTTATTAGGCCACCCTTGGTCACTATTCTTAGTTCACATAGTTACGTCCAATGGTATGAAGACTTTAATATTATCCTCACATATACAGAAAATATATAAAATCATAGTTTATCACAGGCCTGCACAAATTTCCTATAAATTTAGGAGCCACCTCCAAAACCTTTCAGCCATGGCACTAGTTTGAAATGTTACATAAAAGTGTGCAAAGATACAAAAACCATCAGAGTAACGTGCACAAAATTGTAGGTTCTGTCATAGAAGTTCTAGGCGAGATGGCAGGCCTCTGTTAATATAGGTTATCATTAGGTCTCTGGACAGAAGACAGAATTCTGGATTGAATTATTGCAAACATTCTCCGAACCTAATCCACCCTTTATTTCTTCGTGAATATAATTTTGATGTGTTACTGTCGATTGCAGATATTCAGACTGTCACATTTTCAAATAATTTATTAATTAGCTATTTGTTACAACTTTGTAATGCATTCTGTTGACAAGACGTGAAGAGTTCTACGTTTTCTTGTAGGTGAACAGCCTTGGTAACGTCTAATAGTGTTTCTCCTTAGTTTAACGTCCCAGAATATATCAGGAACTGATTTATCACATTAAATTCCAGTCCCTCCTGATTTACATAGCTCTTAGTAATGGTATAATTTAAAGCGAGTTTGAAAAGCAGTATCAATGAAACATTTCTTGTCAGACCATGCTGAATACGAAATTCAGGAGATAAATATTTACCTATAACCTACAGACTTTTGCATTTGGCTACGTTTACATTATTTTTAATTGCATTCACTAGTTTCATGGGCATACCAAATTTAATGAGACATTCTACAAGACTTTCCTGCAATTTAATTTTTTTTTTTTTAAGAATCTTCCCCCCCCCCCCCCCCAAAGTAACAACAGTTTCAAAATCACTGTTACTAATGGCTCAGCTGTATACATTTCATTGTGTGGAACATTATTTTGGAATTCATGTGGACCGTACATTGAATATCTTACTGAAGTAATGTTTACGCTTACTCAAAATATTGTTGGCAGTGGAATCTGTAAGTAAAAATATCAGGTGCAGTAGCAGACGATGTTACTTGTGTGCTGATATCAGCGGTGATCGGTGTGTCGGCCTATCTCAGCATGCAGGTAAACTTGGCATGAACGTCTTTCTTCGCTGTCTTCCATATTTATAACTCCTTGCTGACGTCAGTGAGCGACTTGCCTCTTTTTATATTCATTATCGGATTGTATCGATGAAGATATTTAGCTGAGTGTTTTTCTGTCTCAGCCTGTTGAGCAGACTATTCGACCACGGCTACAGGATTCAGATCTGGCCCTACTGGGTGTATAAAAATTTGAGATCATTTTACACCTGACATGTCCTTTTTTAAAGTGCAGGTGTCCGAGAAAGAGTGCATACATTTTAAACATTTTTATTGAGAGAATAAACAGAGCTAGGAGAGTACAGCTTTCACCACATGAAACAGCAACTCGCATAGTTTTTTTTTTTTCCCCACCTTTCTCCATTTCACTGCACTGCAATCCGAGACCCCTTTGTTGCTAGCACAATTTCGATCCGGTATTGAAATGCCCGGAAAGCGTTACCACACGTTTGAGACGTGATTTCTGCAACAGAATGGACGATGCGATTTTTCAAATCTTGCACACAAGTGGCTTGTGTGCGGTACACCTGGTCCTTTGTGTACCCCCAAAGGAAGAAATCCATGGGAATTAAATCCGTCTATTTTGCAGGCCATATAACGGGCTCACCTCTCCCAATCCATCTTCCAGGAAACGTTGTATGGGGAAAATAACTTTCTGAATTGCTGTTTCATGTGATTAAAACTGTACTCTCCTAGCTCTGTTTATTTTCTTAATAAAAATGTTTAAAATGTGTGCACTCTTTCTCGGACATTGTATTTAGGTGGATGCGAGACGCAGGGATACTTGTTGGTTAGTATAAAGTGTTGTTTACAAAACGCTTGTTTTAACCCGTTAAAAACACAAATTAAAATACTAGTTGTGAAATGTACGCATAGCGTAACAATTCTGGGCGTTCGCCAGAATTTGAGCTTTGGCCATTGTGAATGGCCGGAGATTTACCCTGGTGGGGACTCCCTACCATTCGCTCCGACGCTCAAAAACGCATGGAGATGTTCACGTAGGATTCCCGTTACTGCTGACCGATCGAAACCAAAACTGGAATGTTGATATTTTATAAAGCCCGTAAAGTATAAAATGATTAGCATATTCATTTAGCTGTTCTAGAGTTATATGTGGACAAACGTAGCAGAGCGTGTGGGCGCAGTTATGCATTTTTATCCGCTAACACGCCAAATAATTACAGGCATGAATTTACTAAACAGTTTCTTTTCAGTATGATGATCTGGATTACTTTAATACGCTTTCCGTTTTAAATACACCCGTCTGTATACTGAGGCTGTACACTAAACATAAATTAACACTTAAACAGGATTAAAAATAATCTTTGTGTTAAATATCTATTACTGTAGATTTAAAGGATCAAAAAGTTGTCACCCTTAACGTCAGAAGTTTTTTGCAATTGAATTTATGATCAGTACGAAATAAAGTTTCGGACGATATTTCTAAATAAGTTTATAATGTGTTGTTGTAACATGAAAGTAGTCATTCAATACAAGAGTTCTTTCAACAAAGTTGGGCAGTGTTTCATGTGTCTGTCAACGCAGTAACATCCAGAGACTGCTGTGAATGACGGCGTTGTTCCCGTATCAGAACTCTTAAGGTCCACTAATTATTGCTGATGTTATAAAAATAGCAGGAACTTGGGGTGACGTCGAAAACGGGGCGTTAACACAGATCTTGTGGACAGTAGGTTAAAAATGGCATACACACACACACAGAGAGACATTTTTACTCAAAAGAAAAGTTTCTTTTAAAATTTGCGATGCAAACTGGAGTTTCCACATGCGTAAAATGAGATTTTATATTCCCCATTGGCCGCGATGCTAATTTTCTTCACACATGCTTCTGTTGAAGTTGACATTGTCGGAATAGCTCAGTGACTGGGGTGCTGGCTACTCGTCACGACGTCCAGAAGAAGTTTGGTCTCCACGAGGCCTTCTAGCCAGTGGGTACCGGAAAACTTTTCTCTGGGGTAAAACCACTCACTTCCATTTAGAACCGGCATTGAGATTGTGTGGAGCTATACCTCCACTCCACTTACCGCTGCAGGGCGTGTTACCCAAATAAGTGCAAGGGAGAACTTTATATTTTAATAAATATGTAAGCAAAACTACTTGCACTGCAGATACTTGTACCATTTTGTTGTTGTAAAATGATACTTTTTTTTAGAAAATTTACCTAGTTCTGTTTTAAGTGCGTCTGTAGTGCTACTTAGGATCTGTAATTTACGAATTAACCAACTAACTAGATGGCTTACCGAACCCGAAGGTTCATCGCCAAATTAACCAAAGCCCTCCACCGGACCCTGTCTCCTTCAACTCCTATCTCCCATAGATTCCGCCTGATATTATCCTCCCATCTACGTCTAGGTCTCCCCAGAGGTATCTTCCCCTCAGGCTTCCCAGCCAATACCCGGTGCACACCTCCTGTCCCATCCATGCGCGCTACATGACCTGCCCAACTCATTCTTCTTGACTTAATCACCCTGACAATATTGGGGGAGGAGTACAGATTTTTGAAGTTCGTCATTATGCCTGTAGTTTACGAATCAAAATTTAATTCTGTAGACGGCACATGCCACCGAAATGCGTTGAGTAGTTGGTTTCGAATTGAAAGCTGCGAACGGTCCTACTTCTTGCCAGTGCAGTCTTCAGCGCGTTTAAGTTCCCGTCCACAGTCGTTCTGAAGCCCCCGCGAGGACACGCTGGTCGCTGTGGCAGGAGCCGATAATGTACTCTAATGACATGCAGGAAGAGGTTCCGTGGTTGCCAGCGTGTACGGTCATGGAGGTTGGGAAGGGACCTTCAAATATGGAAGTAAAGATCGGAGTGTTACGTAAAATCGTCCGGGTTTTACAAAACGTTTCAGAATGTTTACAGGAGAAATGCAGAACGTCTCGTTTCTTCTGTGTCGGCGTTATTTTAAGGCAAGTTTGCTGATGAGGATTTTTCATATCAGTTACTATTTTCATGCAGCTTTATTAAAAAAATTCGAACTACATTTGTGGCTGTAACTAGTACGCATAGATAATTTGTAGGAGAATGTTGTTCATCTGAAAAGTCATCAGTACATTTTTGTTACATCTCTTTATTTGGAATTGTCAACAGTAGGCTATTTTGTATATCACCGCAACTGTCAGCGATTCGGGGAAAATTGCCATTTCATCGTAATTATAAGCAGGAAAACATTTTTTTATCTTGGAAGAGTTTATCCGAGGTACTCGACAAACCTTTTTTAATTTGGCATAGTTGAAATGAGAAAGTTCGCACGATAAATGCGACTTCTTGGACCACTCAGTATTGATATCACGAGTTCGAATCTTGTTAAGGGGCACAAATGACTGTTGGCTTATTTTCTGCGTTGCAGAGGATTCGATGGTCTCATCATCCACTGAGACCTACTGTTTGCGTGTATAAACTTCTAAAAATAGAGGCCATGTTTGAGTTATAGTTCCAAGTTAGGAAACACTAAGAAAGTCCGGAGGAGAAGAAGAAGAATAAGAAGGAATGATGAACGAAATTAAGAAAAGCTAAAAGTGTCAGGTTTCTGTGTTCCTAACCGTAACGCCATGAAGGCATATAGGGATTGTTAAAACTCCGCAAATACGTAACTTTGGTAATCTTCTCGCTTCTGCCGCATTTAGCCTCGGTATCCATTGCGTGTGAACCTGACAGGGGTCAGAGCCAATTTTAAGAAGGTGTTCTACAAGAGTTCGTGTTTCTTCCTGGAGTCGATTTCTGGTCATGGAGCTCGCGGACTTGTCATCGTTTGTGAAGTAAATTTGACAAGAATACGTATTCTCCCACCCATCCAGCCATACATCTGATCTGTATTGATTTGTGGGTCCAGTGAAGACTCTTTCGTTTTTCTAGATCATTATTCCGGAGATCCAAATTTCTGATTTACTGACTTCGTGTTTTCTTGTGTTCCGAAAACCCCTATTGGCCCCTTCTGAGATATATTTCCTTCTCTCACACACCTCATTATTCATTGCGCCCCATTCAGACCTCGTCTGTTTAAGCTTCATTTCGCCCAGCAAGGCCCTCCCATCGGATGTGCTGACACGCATGTGATAATGAGAAGCTTCACTGACGCGCTGGTCCGTCTTCAAATACAAATAAGGTACAGGCCAAATAAAAAGTCACGCGTCAGTGTGTCTGCTTATCACTGTTAGCAAATATTTCGCTGCGTATTTATTTGGTAAAACTGAAACGCAAACTTTGGTGTTGTTTGGGAGGCGCCATGTGAAGTAACAGCTAAAGCACGAACACGTTAATGACATCGAAACGGAATCTTAAAACCGGATGTCGCATAATCTCTGGTTCTTCTTTAGTTGTGGGCTAAGAGGCACTCACCCTTTCCTGCCCTGGTATCCACGTGTGTCGGTTAGCTTGTCCGACAGTCGCTAAACTGGCGGGTTGCCCGTACTATGACTTTCCTGTCGGCGGCGTCTCGACGCCCGTCTACGGCTCCCATCAAGTACAATTTCACCCTCAATTACCCAGCATGGAGTCCACATTAAAAGGAAGGGAAAGTAGACCACAGCTCTGGGCAAACCCGCGCGTGTAAGTTCAGGTATACGTCGGCACTCTTGAGGTTTCAGATTCGAAATCAGGCTGAGGAACACCGCGATTAATGTTGGATTGAGCGGTGCTGTTTAACTGGTGGAATAATAACTACTGATGGATTAAGAACGACGAAGTATGATCTGAGGTTTTCACGGGAGTGATTCTGAAGATTTCCGTCTTCTGGGTTGTTGCGCTGTGTAGTCTGGTCGATGTTACCAACGTTTCAGAGGTCATACTGCCTCCATCATCAGGGCGATGAGTATGAAGATCTCTGTCTTCTGAGTTGTTGCGCTGTGTAGTCTGGTCGATGTTACCAACGTTTCAGAGGTCATACTGCCTCCATCATCAGGGCGATGAGTATGAAGATCTCTGTCTTCTGAGTTGTTGCGCTGTGTAGTCTGGTCGATGTTACCAACGTTTCAGAGGTCATACTGCCTCCATCATCAGGGCGATGAGTATGAAGATCTCTGTCTTCTGAGTTGTTGCGCTGTGTAGTCTGGTCGATGTTACCAACGTTTCAGAGGTCATACTGCCTCCATCATCAGGGCGATGAGTATGAAGATCTCTGTCTTCTGAGTTGTTGCGCTGTGTAGTCTGGTCGATGTTACCAACGTTTCAGAGGTCATACTGCCTCCATCATCAGGGCGATGAGTATGAAGATCTCTGTCTTCTGAGTTGTTGCGCCGTGTAGTCTGGTAGAAGTTTACAAACGTTTCAGAGGGCATACTGCCTCAGTCATCAGGGCAACAACCCAGAAGACAGCTATCTAAGAACGATTAACTTCATAAAGTATAGTTCTCATTGAGAAGCTAATAGTCCCTTAGCTGGTCAACAAATTCCTTTTTACCTTTTTTAAACAGTGTTCATTACCGTGTTCACAAAAGCCCGCCAGCGAGCTGATGACTCCAATCCACACCCATCGTAATTCACCAAGATTAATTCCTCTTCGCGTAAGTCTTTTTAGTGTGATCTTCCCTGAGGCTGACCAACCAAAATTGTTTTCCGTCTGCCCCCATGCGCCACTTTTATGTTTCTAGATTTGTCACTCCGACCCTCTTGTTTCGAAATATTCTCCTAGGAATAGTATTTTCTAATACTCACTCCTTGCCAAGTTCCATACGCATACAAATGAATAGGCAAACATTTTAGTTCTGTACGTATTAATCTTTACGTTTTCAGGTCGGCGATGCGATGACAAAAGATTTCTCAGTTGTATGGCAGTAAGCAATTTCCGGAATTTAATCTTATTTCGATTTCTTCATGAATGTAATTATGGATTATTATTGTGATCCCCATATGTTCGTAGGTTGTCAAATATTTGAGTGTGTTTAAATGAAACATTCGAGCGATTAAAGTATTCTTAATCTTTCCGTGTCTCTACTTATCGAGTCTATTTAAGCACCTACCTACTTAATAAGTATGCTTTGAAGTGTGACTGAAGTTCAGAGCAATTTATTTTATTCATCTCGACTAAGTTGGCTACCTGTTATTCTCTTGTCAACGGAACCACAAGTGGTTTGTACCGTCCGTCACGGGGACGGAGGACGGAAGTTCTGGACTTCGATGGCAAATCATCTCTACGACATTGAGTGCTTCATCGTACAACAGTTCCGCGTGACTTGTTCATGTTACATCTTCTGCATTTCAAATTCTGATGAAAAGTGTCTTCTGTTCCATTAAGACTACTAAGGAGGAAATATAAGTGTTTTATGGAGATGAACTAGCAGGGCGATTTAGAAAATTACATAATGAGGACATTATTTTTAATAGTCATACATTTAACACAGAGCGATTTTGTTAAAAGTGGGTTGAGACGCTTATGTCATATATATAGCATGTGATCCCAAGAGAAAATAGAATTATTTTTGTTGGAAAACTTAATACAGAAGGAGACATGGGTTGGTAGATAATATTAAAATGGATCTTAAAACTTGACTCAGTATAGGGACAGTTTGTGATGAATGGATCTTAGTTAATTTGCTTAGCTACCGATTCATTGTAAATATATGGGTGGTATTGTAATCGTTGTAATGCTATGGTCTGACACTGGAGCGCGTATCCAATCTACGACCGGTTTTACAGCTCGTAGGGAGCAGACTTGTATCTTTGTGCATATTCCTTTTTATCTCTCTTTAATGACGTCACGCTCCAATGCTTAAGGTGTCATTATTATTATATCATTCTCAGACTAATTTTGTAATTTGTAACAAGTTGTCTTGTCGCCATGGCAACTAATTCAACCGCTGCTACCTGAACGCTCTTTGAAGGGTTAGTAATAATAATAATAATGGAGGATCTTTTTTACACTTAAGTAATTCGTTAAACTAATTAACGCGAGGTAATTGTATTCAGAAGAAGCGAGATTTAAGCTTGTTTTTCTTAGCCTAACAATCCGGTCGTATGAATAACAGTTCTACGGTACAGTTGGTCTGATGTTTGCATAGCAGTAAGCGACTTCTTATTTATTGTGAATTAATGGCTATAACGAGGGACCGTTTTGTATTAATAATGTCTTTATGATGTTTGTATTTCGGAGCCTAGAACCGCAGTGCAAACGATGCGCGTATGAAAGCAGAACGTCGCATTTTAATGAGTGAGCCCGGGCCGAATGTCAAAAATGTGATTAATTTTTTTTTTCTTTAAAGAAAGAGGACGGATTAAAGAAAGAAAATGAAGAAACAAAGCAAGGGAACATTTGATAATTTAAAGAACGGGAAGTAGACGAACGTATATGGATTGTATGTGACGTGAAATTGATTTGTATCTGTTGTTTTGCCGGCTACAAAATTTGGTATCTTGGTCTGAGGGAAGAAATTTGTGTAAGGATATTCATAGTTTATCTTATTAATTTATAATTATATTTTAATTATCGAGGATGGAATTAACTGAACATATAACACTCGTACCAGCCACGGTGATCTAGCGGTTAGAACGCTGGCCTTGTAATCCTGGGCTCTCGGGTTCGATTCCCGGCGGTGCCCGAATTTATAACTTGTGTTGGGCAAGGCCGTGGTCTAGCCAACACGGAGTTTTCCTCCGGGGGCTTCCCCGGTTTCTCCGTGGCATCCCAACAATTACTCCATTCACACACAGAAGAAGGCAATGGCAAACCACTTCTGGATCATCTGCCAAGAACGTATATGAAAGGTCCCAGTCCGAGAAAAGGATCGAAGGATCCTGTTCATATGGACCTGACCTGTCGTCA
>NW_019060660.1:221103-240704 GCF_000696155.1 Zootermopsis nevadensis | reverse complement strand
GGTGCCGGAATTTATAACTTGTGTTGGGCAAGGCCTTGGTCTAGGCAACACGGAGTTTTCCTCCGTGGCATCGCAACAATTACTCCATTCACACACAGACGAAGGCAATGGCAAACCACTTCTGGATCATCTGCCAAGAACGTATATGAACAGGTCCCAGTCCGAGAAAAGGATGGAAGGATCCTGTTCATATGGACCTGTCCTCAGACAGAACACTAAATAAATAATTTCAAATTATTATAACACAATATCTTGTTAATTTTATAACATATATATTTAATTTTGTGGCCAATACTTAACAGAATTAGACAGCCGTGTTTATTTAAGGCTTCAGACAACGTAAGGTCCCTGATCGGAGGAAGTGTTATCAAAATGTAGTCTTACTTCAATAAAAGTGCGTACTCGCATTAACCTTACGACGCACTAGGACCACATAAGTAGTTCCAGTTATTCTTATCGCGTAACGAACGCGCTGCTACGCGCTATACGGATACTGATGAAGATGAACGAAAAAAAATTCCGTGGACTAGCTTCCGACTTGTAGATAAGATACAGCTGGAGGGAGGGTATGGGGAGTTGTGGTAAAACCTTGGGAGATAAGGCTCATACCCCATAAGCGGAAGCCTGAAGCAGTAATTTCACTAAGAAAATCATTAACACTGTCATGACAAAGTAAAAGGGAAATCCGACCTTCGCCGTAACACGTTCAAACCATTTCACAGTTACGAGCACTTTTATTATCTACACTTCCTGCTATTTGAACAATAAGTTTCTTTCTTGCTATCACCAGAACACTAGAAAAGCGATCCTTGTATCTTCAGCCCGAATTATTCCCATGTATTTCTGCCTACTGGCGCCATGTTATTTCAGTGTCTTGTTACCGGGGTACCATCCTCAGGTTGGGGTGTGAGGAAACGGTCTTCAGATGGGCTACAGACCGTAGTTGCCGAATATATTGAATGCGCAGTCGCGGACAGCCGACAAGGATGGGCGTTTGGCGTTGGGCTAACAGCGCCTTACTGTAAAAAGGAGCGTGTAATGCGGACTGCAGCATACGGATTCATGGGAACAACCTAAGAAGAACGAATCAAACTGAGAAAACTGCGTAATGAGGGACTTGGTGAGCACGAGAGCCCACTACCCAGTCCCTGTCACAGTCTTGTTTCAAGTCGTCTTTTTAACGAGGTTCTCTACAAGAATCTTGTTCTACCTGCAGTGAGCCAGCCAGTTGCTTTAGCCTGTCGGGGGGGGCCTTATCGGTCACGTGACGCCTCAGGCCACACGTGGAGTCCTTCCTTCGCGTGTCAGGAACAGGAACAAGAGGTGCGTTTGTGGCTTCAAATTAGGATTTTATTTCTATGGTATACCAGAAACTAAAACCTACTAGACGTCTGTCAGACCTTTTACTGCCCTAGTTCATATCCTTACAGCCTTTTCCGACTGAGCTGATGTCGAGGGTTCTAGTAGGTTATACACCAGGGGTTGTCACCTTTTTCTAGAATAACTGACACATTATCCTTTCTTATCGACTGGCGGGTTACAGATGAAACAGATTTTTACCGGCATGTAATTGAAATTTAATAAAAATTGCTATTAATTTGCTATGAAATATGTTATTCATAAGTTGATATAATTGCGTCATATTGTGAATTAAAATTTAATTACTTTGTAAAAAGTTGTACCAAATATGTAAATGATATTTTAATATCTTATGTATCATTTTATTTATATACAATTGTGATTAGACGGAAAAAACACGAATAATTCTCCTGAAATAAATATATTTATGTCACATCCAAATGTAGACTACTTTTCGGTCTGCAAAAATTTCCCCCAGAAAAATTCTATAAGCAAGTTTGTTGTCTGCTCCCTCCAACACGAAACCCAAAGTAATAAGAGCCAGTTTCCGAAACGTCGCGGTTTCTTTCTTTTAGACAAGAACGATGGAAAAAGTCCAGATAATGAACAATTTGAAGTGTAATCCACCACCGTCAAAACCCTTCAGAATTGAACCAAAGCAACGTCTTCGATTTTACTGACCTAACAGCACTTTGATATTGAGAAGATTTTCTATACAAACTGGAAGTTTTGTTTGTTCTGTCTGACGACAGGTCCATATGCACAGGATCCTTCCATCCTTTTCTCGTACTGGGACCTGTTCATATATGTTCTTGGCAGATGATCCAGAAGTGGTTTGCCATTGCCTTCTTCTGTGTGTGAATGGAGTAATTGTTGGGATGCCACGGAGGAAAACTCCGTGTTGCCTAGAAATTAGGAAATATTAGATATTGTTTCTGCTACATAAATCTTTCATCAGCATCTTAAGATTTTCTTGTGGTTTGTATGCGTTCTGCTCTGTTTCGTAAACGGATAAATTTCTCTGAGACCGAGGCCTACCGCCCGAATAATAGAACGTGTCTTCTGATGTGACGTATCGTTAACAACCCCTGCCCCTACATGATTTCATCTGATATGCTTAGAGACTGTTTTTTATGTAATTTATGTGCAAAAATGTCAGACCGGCTGATTTTCAAAACATTTTCCCCACCTTGCATACTGAAGCCTGTTTTCTTATGATTTTTGTACAACGTTCTCTCTTCAACAACCCCAGTTATTACATCCTGTTTTTGTAATATTATAGGTCCTACACCAAGGAATATCAACCCGCGGTCCGCTAGATATGTGTCTTGTGACGTTCGCCTTTGTTGTAGTAATACTTTCACTATTATAACAAAAAATAATAATTACCGCATAATTCGCAATAAAGGTTTGATTTTGAGTGAATAATTAGTAAAAGTAATAAATCAAGAAACCTATAAATAAAAACACTAAACAATGTGAACCTGTTTGCTGTACGAAGCTTGTAGTATTTTTAATAAATTTCCATGAAGTTTCAGTCGCTTACAGTTTGGAGGGCCTCGAGCCGCTAGAAAGGATGAAAATGGTGTCTCACTTGCGAATGCCTTGGGCCCCTGTTAGAGGCCACCACATTTTCCAGTTCCCTCCGCCGTCTGATTGTAAGATTCCGGCCGGTAACACCTTGCCATTGCTGATGGCGACGTATTTTATATTTTGTATATAGCTTCATAACTTTATATTTGTCCCGATGGGAGATTTAGACGTATCTTAAGGATTCAGCGTTTCAGAATTAATACGACGTCGGAATAAGCGGTGAGTTCGAAGATGGATGTCTTCTGGGGGGTTGTAACGCCGTGAAGTCTGGTAGAAGTTTACCGACTTTTCAGATGTGCTGACTGCCTCCATCATCAGGGTAATCGTCCTGATACTATTGATATATTTTGAAACTTTTTAGAATTGTGTACGTCTCGTCACAAAGGTCACTAACGGTTGTGAATAAAGCAGATTACATATCTCAGAGTTGTGTACGATAGGTCTGAAATAATTGGTCAGTTGTCTGCAAGCGTGCGGAAATCCTTGGAAATTCCATGTAGTTTTAAATCTGTATATTTTATGCGTCCGACAGTATGACCCGAACTAAACGTGCCCGGTTTTAATTTATGGGACATTCAGTTTTATCTTATGGTATTTTGTAAATCTTTATAAAACATAGAACTACGAATATAACTCTAACCAGGATAGCCAACCTTGGAACATCGTGGTGGAGCGATCACTTGGGTCAGAGGTCAGATTTAATATTAATCATTGCGCAAGCCTAGAAGGAACTGGGGCCCGAAAGTGCGCACTAGTCCTTGGCCCTTAACACATAAAAGGGCGCCCCACTGAGGCCGTGACTTCCTTTGACCTTACGCTAAGGACGGACTGAACAGTCTACTCGTTTCGATTCCATTTTAGCCGCCCATGGACCCCACGTAATAAATGGGGGGGGGGGAAATCTCCTGGGCTTAATTCCTCTGATCTGCACGGCAGCAACAGATGCGCATGGACAGCATCCCAACTACTCCTGCGAAGTGTAGTGTTCCTTGAAGTGTATAAATGTGTGTCGACCAACAGCACTGACAGATTTCGTAATTGGTGACAAAAGAAGCGAGTAGAACTGTGGTAAACCTGTAATATTCGACCTGTAATTAGTGGTAGATACAGAAATTTACCACGTAAGACGTTCGTACTTTTCTAGT
The DNA here is from genome assembly GCF_000696155.1 of Zootermopsis nevadensis. The sequence goes on along the minus strand of NW_019060660.1, from coordinate 236,607 downwards.
TGCATTCTTTACATCACACGAATTCGTGGAATAAGAATACGAATAGGAAATTTCATGCATTTTAAGATTTCGTACTAAATAAGATTATGGAGCGGAATCAGCGATTAGACTCGACGTCCGGGGTTTGACTCCCGGGAGGGCCGGATATTTCTGTTCAAATTAATGTCCGTACCGGCTCTGAGACCCATCCAGCCTCCTCTGTAATGGGTATCGACATTTTTCTAGGGAGTAAAGTGACCAAACACTAGTAATGCACCAGGAACAAAATTTTCTATACGAAATTAGAGATTTCGGAATTTGCTGCGTTCGTATCACGCTGGAATGAAACTAAAAACATATACGCATAAATTTTAGTTGGTGACACCGTGGTGAGACGGAGCTGATATTGGGAGTATAATAATACAAATTATAATGATTTGTTATTGAAGAAATTACGTTCTGAATTATTGGAAATCTTCGTTGCTGAGAAACTACGTTAAGGTAACTGGCCCGATGTAGACCCTGAAGCCTTCAAAACAGCTATTTTGCTTACTGTAAACGGGGCTGAATGTCTGTGATGCTTTGGACTAGTTTGCGTCTTATAATTCCTGTTTACCAAATATCGAATGAAGAGGTAATTCTCAGGGGTAACACCAGAGGGCGGGGTGGTACTTGTTTTTACAGTTTACGATGTTGGGCCCATATCGCGAAAGATTTCCATGGAGGATGATTGAATTCCAGTAAAAACAATGTTTGCTTTGTGTCTTTGATGGATCATAAACTCTCATAAGTATTTTTAAATTTGATTAACCCCTAGAGATAACCGTGAAATGTTAGAGGATGTAGGAATTAATTGAAAGTTTATTGGCTGTGCAGTTTAGATAGACGATTTTCCATCATTCGTTAATCGAACTGGTTTACCTGGAAACACTGGAGGGAGTTTTACGTTTGGGGTACACAGCGTAGTAATTAATAGAGAATCATATACAGGGTTGAATTAAGGACACAAGAATGCCCTTGTGTTTTCAGAAGCCCAGAAGCATTACTAGTTGCCTCTCTCCTGGGATGAAGTGAATCACTTCTGCAATTATTTCTTTTTATATTTGACTAGCAGAGTGCCCTCAGTGTTACTGCAGTGAAATTCAACGAATGCTTGTATTTCTTATTATTCTATGTTGCCCGAAACTTTACCATAGACCTGACCATTCGATGTGTATAGTTTAATATTGAAATAATAATAATAATTATTATTATTATCATCCCTAAACCCAAAATATTTACTGAGACTTGAACCCAGTACAATGGGTTTATGACCTTAGTTTCTATAATCTCATCGCCGAACATGATTAGGGCGATCGCCCTGATGATGGAGGCAGCAAGGATCTCTGAAACGTCGGTAAACGTCAAGCAGACTACACGGCATAACCCAGAAGACAGCCATCTTCAGACTCTCCACCCTAATCCGATATTTTTTAAAATTCCTTTTCCAGTATGGCTACAAATGAGATGTTACTTGGAATAGGTTTGAGACTAAATTATGTATCCCTAAAGTATGTTCACGGTGGTCTAGCGGTTAGAACGCTGGCCTTGTAATCCTGGGGTCTCGGGTGCCCGAATTTATAACTTGTGTTGGGCAAGGCCGTGGTCTAGGCAACACGGAGTTTTCCTCCGAGGGCTTCCCCGGTTTCTCCGTGGCATCCCAACAATTACTCCATTCACACACAGAAGAAGGCAATGGCAAACCACTTCTGGATCATCTGCCAAGAACGTATATGAACAGGTCCCAGTCCGAGAAAAGGATGGAAGGATCCTGTTCATATGGACCTGTCGTCAGACAGAACACTAAATAATAATAAAAGTATGATCCTTTTAATTAAACGACTCATCCAGTTACGTGAACCTTACCTCAATTGGAACCTTGTACTTACGCTGTGAAAAATCAGCTCGTCACTCTCATGTATTAAATATTACATTACTGTACTTACCCACAATAATGTTCTCATAGGAACTATATGGGGTTTAGTAAAGGAAAGTATAAACATTTTATACAAGCCCTCTCTTTCGAAACCTTTCGTCCAGGTGTGAAGAAGTACTCCCTACCGTTATCGCCATATCACCATACTTCACTGCAATTCTCCCATAAATTTCGCTAGTTTTCACACCTTCTGGGCACAACAACAGGTCCAGAGATTTGTTAAAAGCCTGTTATTTGGCTAACTCTTGTCAATGCAGAAATCTTCTTAAACGTGTTAGAGTATTATCACTAAAAAGCGATGTAAACTGACCGTTAAAATAATTTTGGAAGTTTAATATTGTTTATATACGTCATATTTTTTTTCAATTCTGCCAACATTACCCCTCAGGTTTAGTAAAATTTATTTTTCTTTCTTACTTTAGCTGTAATGGAGCAGTTAATTATTGTTCTTGAGTGAGATAACGTTGTCTGTTTATCTTGTTCATCTAATCTAATCTAATCCATTTCAGAATGTAGGCTCTTCTTTTAAACAATTCATAAATTAGGTAACTTTTACATAGTTGGCTCTGCTGATATTAATTTGATACTTGGAAGACTTTGCAGCATAAATGCTATAAATACGGTTACTTTGGTGCGTTATCAAGGCATGAGATAATGTCCACTGATATTTCCAGTCACGAGTGTCGGGTCGAGGAGCGACTGAAACGTCGACTACTGCTCTGTCAGAACATTGAATCTGTTCGGTGATGCAGTATTTCAGCTTACCCTGTGAGCCACCAATAGAAAGCAGAACACTATAATAAATAGGTCTAAAGAGTATTAAAAATATATAAAAATTGGCCGTCAATCACAATATAAGATAATTAAAAGATTGTGATTGACGGCCAATTTTAATATATTTTTAATACTATTTAAATAAATCACAATATGACGCACCTAAAATATCTTATAGGTCTAAAGAGGTTTATTGTTTAAAAACAGGGTGTAATTTATGTTAAATGGCTGAGGTATGATTACTGGTATCGGCACTCAGACCTTTAAATATGGTTGTCTCTTTGAATCACCGCCCTGATGATGGAGGCAGTAAGCACATCTGAAACGTCGATCATTTACATTAATATTAAAGTATTTCTGTTGTGGTTTTTCTAATGTTGCTTCGTTTTATGATGTTTATGCGTTGACTATATACGTACGTGCGCATTCTGGTCGCATTTTGTATGCCGCAATACGCTGTTTTGATTGGACAGAAAACTATTTTCCATGAGTCGTCAGAATACATGCAATCGAATCTGATCCGTGTTTAATCTCCTTGGACCTCTTCAGTACTTCCGTTTCCTATCTGATTAGTGCCTTCTGGGTCGTTCATCTATATCACACTTCTGCTGCAGACACACGGCAGGGATTGAAATCGTCCGTTATCGGACACGTAACTCCCCTTGTTATAATAAAACCGGTTGCAGTTGATGGTAAGAGGCCTGGTGACTCAATATTCACACCGGAAACTATTCTGACTCGAGAAGTCATCGGACGTCGCAAACATTACTTTCCACAATACCACCAATTCAAGTACGTCTGTACGTGGCGATCTTAAGATTGGTCCAAATTGACACAAACGTCTTCCTCTTGAGACATACTTTCTTGTATAAGATAAACTGGAGCTTTTAAGGAGCATGTAATCTAAACTTCTTACGGATAAAGTCCCAGTATATTTTAATTGGAGTGCTTGGTGGTAGATCCATCTCAGGGTATTAAATTAGCCATCAATTAAAATAGTTGATTGATTGGATGTTAAAGGGCGTGTTCCTTTGTGATAAAAGAGAAGCCGCTGGAGTAGAGGCTCGCCCTCTCATTTCCATCGATCTTAGTCATTCATCTTGTTGCGCGAAGTAATAAATATTGACCTTCAGAGGTAGACCACCTGACAACAAAATTGATACGGTGTGCTGTATTATCAGTAAAGCAGAAGTTACAAACATTGATGCACTTATTTTAACACTGCAGCTTCTTATAATTTAACGCGGGAAGTCTTTGCCATGGCGCGTGGCGAGCCGCGAAGTATTGACCACGGCATCCTGAAAACATTTATCTCGGGGTTTCGGTTTTGGACGCCAGTTCGAGTCGTGTCCATAGTTTTCAGCACTAATGGAATCGCCTCAAAGTTCCTAGAATAGTGACGTCACCCACACGCTGAGTTTTCCGATGTAAGACGTGGCTTAATGTCAGTTAAATGCGCTTTTCATAGCGTAGGTGTACGTCACCCACACGCTGAGTTTTCCGATGCAAGACATGGCATAATGTCAGTTAAATGCTCTTTTCATAGCGTAGGTGTCGTCTGATATGTTTTGGGTCTGATTACGTTTTATCGCCCTGTCTCGTATCTAATATTCATAAATGGAGAGTTATTTATTGGCATGTGAACCGGATGCGAGCCCCTCAAAGAAGGTATTTTGATTCATCCAGTTTTTTCGTCAGAGGGGATGAATTTTGTACTGTTATGACTTGTATAAACTTCTGCAAAGTTGAACCGGCTTTGGGTAAGTTTTCATCGTAACCCTTCGTGGAGATGGTGGAGCTAATTCTGTAACAAGGATCATTTTCTGATTCCTTGACCAGCTGAATCACGATCATTTGCTTCAAGGAAGATTATGAATCGTTGTCTCGAAGTGACCTTACACTTTGGCTGTGTTCCAAGACCATGAAAACAAGGAATGTTGAATGATTTAAAATTGTGGATGAACGTTAGCAAAATCACATTGCGAACTGATTAAGGGTTTTTAGATTCTGTGAGGTTTCTCTTTGAACTACGAGAAGAAACTTTCTTCTCAGCGTCAGAAAGGGACAGCCGTTCTAAAACGAGAAGAGGCGGTTAAACGGTGCATCATCTTGGAGTGACGTCACGCGCAACCTTGGTGCACCGACGACCTCGCGCAACCGAGTTGGCTATTGTCGATTTCCACGCGCGCGACCTTCCGATATCTTCGTTCAGTTGGTCTTGAAACTCCAAAGGCATTTCTTCCAAAGTTTTTGTTCGAGTTGGACAGTACTATCATTTTGTAGTAAGACCTAAATAAGATACATATTAAGAAACAGAGAGTGGAAAAATGAGTATTTGCCTGGAAGTCTACGCGACTTTTCATCCTGGTAGACAAACCTCAACATACAAAAATTTGTTTTATGAAGATTAATATTCATCTTTGTAATGCAATTTTCGTTCTTGTAGCCTTCTTCATCTTCCATACAAATTTATCCTTTACTCCGTCCAAGCCACGTGCCCAATCCAAACATATCTTCATTTGAAGATTTCTGTCTTCTGGGTTGTTGCGCTGTGTAGTCTGGTCGAAGTTAACCAACGTTTCAGAGGTCATGATGCCTCCGTCATCAGAGTATGAAGATTTCTGTCTTCTGGGTTGTTGCGCTGTGTAGTCTGGTAGATGTTAACCAACGTTTCAGAGGTCATACTGCCTCCGTCATCAGGGCGATGAGTATGAAGATTTCTCTCTTCTGGGTTGTTGCGCTGTGTAGTCTGGTCGATGTTTACCAACGTTTCAGAGGTCATACTGCATCCGTCATCATGGCGATGAATCTACGTACTCACCGCTGTGAAAACCTCAAATCTTACATATCTTCATTTGTTTAATTCCCAAACTGCCATGTTGTTAAAGACAACGCAGAAGTTATCAGCTAGATCTCTTGTGTCCGTGATAAACAGAAAGAATTAAAATTGAACACGTTGCATGAGTACGCCACATTTTAATATATACCAGGTGATTCAAAAAGGACTTTACAACTTTGAAAGTGTATAGAAATTTATTCAGAAGGCTTACAGAAACGGTTGAGGTGTCATTTTGTAGCAAAACAAATCAAGTTTGACTCACGTTGTGCTATAGTACCGAATTCCGTCACCGCGAGCGCAAGTGCCAGTGCATTTGAAAATGGCTCGAAAATTTTCTCATACCACAGTTAGACGAAGATGACCAAAAAGGACGCATTCACTTCCAGCAAGACGGCGCACCACCTCACAGAAGTCCGGGATTTCCTCAATAACCGTTTCCCAGGTCGGTGGATTGGTCGAACGGGGTCGATAGTATGGCCATCTCGTTCTCCAGATTTGACACCTCTCGATTTCTTCTTATGGGGTTCCATTAAAGATCGTGTGTATGTTCCACCCTTACCTGCCAATCTCACTGAGCTCAAAGCTCGAATCACCGCCGCAGTTGCAGAAGTGACACCGGATATGCTGGATCGTGTTTGGCAAGAAATTGATTTCAGGTGGGATGTCTGCAGTATCACCAATGGCAATCACAACTAACCAAAATAACTATTTGAGATAAAACTTGATTTGTTTTGCTACAAAATGACACCTCAGCCGATTCTGCAAGCCTTCTGAATAAATTTCTATACACTCTCAAAGTTATAAAGTCCTTTTTGAATCACCCTGTATATTTATACGCAGTAAATTTACACGCAGTAGGAACAAGTCTGTAAACATCGGCCATTTTAGGTCGTGTACAGTTAGCACAACCTGCCTCTGTAACTCGTTAAGTTCGCTGGCATCTTTCATTTACCAGAACAATGCCTCAAGCAACGAGTTTTTTTCTCTCTCGAGATAAAGGTAATTATACAATAAATTGGAATTTATTTATGTATGTACAGCATAAGACACACTGTTTAGTGTTTAACGCTGCTGTGGTGGGTTCAAACTGACGACGATGGTTTCCATACGATGAAGAGAGTCACGGAGGGCTCCTGAGTCTGTAGGCTGATTAATCATTAGACGGATAATATTGTTCACGTTTAGGCAATGAACATAATTTATGTACAAAAAATTTTGTTAGTGACGTATAATTAACCGGATTTATTGCGACGTGCTGAAAGATCCAACATTATTATAAATTTAGACTGTAAATAAGAGCCAAGAATTAGGCTGTTCTCTAAATTCCACTTGAAAGGTAAAGTTGTCCCTGATTCTGAAATAAGAACTATGGAGGAGTGGAGGTATAACACCGTGCAATTTTAACTTCAACACTAGATGAAGGAGAGTTGTTGGTTTCACATCCCGGCCGTTTTATGCCCCAGAATGGAACCGCGGTACCTGCTGTATGAACGAACTGGGTAGACATCAGAGCAGTTCTGAGCGTTGTAGTGTCTGCACAGAAACCTCGAAAATTTGTGTCCTACTTTCTGTCCAATTTTGATAAAATGTAATCTTAATTCCGGGTTCTTTTAACTTGGAGAAACGTTAGGACGCATCTGACTTGTAAAAAGACATTCCGGGCATTTACGACGTTTCGTAAACTGCTGACAGTTTCAGGCTTGAGAATCCATAATGAATTATAGATCGATATATTTGGAAAAGGATAGAAAAAAGGCCGTGACCTATTTTATTGAAATGTAGTTTCCACGGTCAACAAAACTGGACTCTAACCCGGATCGCTATAAAGTCAGACAAGTTACCGCTCTGGTAAACTGATCCGTCAGATTAATATTGCGGTCAACTGTGTGAATATGACAATAGTGGCTCTGAGTCTGTGGACCTTCTTGATATCGGGTAGTAATGCCGTGTGAACGACTTGTAGGGATTATTAAGGCCACAGGGTGTTTGTTACAACCCTGAATAACAACATCGACATCTTCACTTCCCTCGAACACTTTGGTCTTTGGTTCGAATATTTCTGTAAACGTGGATGTTTGTCTCGTTTTATTATGTTTTATCGTGTCGAGTGTAGGCAGAGGCCTCGTGATAGTCGATCCTTTGTTCGAGAGCCTAATGTTTGTTAACTCTTTATCATACTCACTGGTTTGTCGGATTGTTATTCAGTTAATTTGATAGTGTAGGATCTAATTTTATTAAGAATTTGCAACACCAAAACCCTATTAAAATCCAGCTTCAGGTTTCCCAGAAGTCGTTTGATATTGTTTATAGTTTTAAATTTGTCCCAGAGCACGATTTGCTGAGACCCCGTTCACGCAATGCACTGACAGACCGACTCGTTGTGTGAATAATACATTATCTGCCCTCTAATGTGTAGGCTGTTACTGTTATTGATTTTCTAAACGTGTCGAGTTTGTTTTTGAGGTTATGAGCATATAACTGGATATACAGCGTGCTTAAAATGTTGTTCAGATATATTTTTGGGTGCAACTGATAGCCCGATTAACGTATGTTTTTTGTTGGGGACGCTGATAATCGCTCAGCTGTTCGATAGAACTCCAGAAATTTATGGACCACGAAGTTTTATTACAATATGCGTAAGATCCGACCACAGGACTTTGTCCAGAGTCGCTTAAATTCAATCCAGAATCTATCATCTTATTTAAGATCGATTTTAATATTTACCCTCCTATTGTCTTCTGTGGATGCATCTCCCAAGTGGTCTCTTCCGTTAAGGACGCCTGCCTCGTTGACTGCAAATTTTATCTGTAAAAAAATCCGATGTATTTGACAGACCGATGTTGCCTTCTCAGATGTAGTTCTGCCCAAAAGTGCAGTTTTCTTATGAATTAGTACCGCCTAACCTGAGAGAGACAGCTTTAACGCGTCACACTTTCATTCGGGAAGCATTTAATGTGTTTTAATATTTGTATACAGCTGATTCATTGTCATGATAACGAAGTTGATAATTTTTAACTCGATCTTTATTTATTTAGTGTTCTGTCTGACGACAGGTCCATATGAACAGGATCCTCCCATCCTTTTCTCGGACTGGGACCTGTTCATATACGTTCTTGGCAGATGATCCAGAAGTGGTTTGCCATTGCCTTCTTCTGTGTGTGAATGGAATAATTGGTGGGATGCCACGGAGAAACCGGGGAAGCCCCCGGAGGAAAACTCCGTGTTGCCTAGACCACGGCCTTGCCCAACACAAGTTATAAATCTGAGCACCACCTGGAATTGAACCCGAGACCCCCCAGGATTACAAGGCCAGCATTCTAACCGCTAGACTACCGTGGCTTATAACTCGATCTTAAGATATGTATTTTTATTTTTAACCAAATATGCTAATAATATGCCTCTGTTGGTTGTCCTGTGGGGCTGAAACACATCTGGCGAGTCACAGAAAGCTTATAGAGTATTTGTTTTTTGTAATAATTGTAATTACCGTGAAGTTTAGACGAAGTGCCATCGTTAAAATCCCCGAGGAACGTTAAGCGAGTGAGACTTTTGCCCTCGGTCTGTAAGAGGTAGAGTACTCAAATGTTATAGATGTTAATTAAACCTGTGTTCTGCGTTATGCCTATTTTAGACTTTCACACGCAAGACTTTTCTAAAGAACTGCTTTAGCTTTGTTTCAATTGATGTAAAGTCGTGTTGTATTGGCCTTAGGCGTTTGTGGGCTATCAAAATCCATTCAGTAGATTTAGAGATGAAAAATGGCTTCGTCGTTATGAATTTTTGTGCATTTCATACAGAGATGGAAGAGACGCGAGTCTTAAGTCCTGCATTTGAATACATTTAATTTCTGAGACTGAAAGAAATATTGGAACTGCAGACATACCGAGGGTTAACAGTGTTTAATCTGTCTTTGTAAGAAGGCTTGGGGACCTTGTACGTTGCGAGAGTTTGCAAACCAGACGTGACCTTGTAGGAACTACATCGGATCGTTTAGACACGAGTGAAGGCCGCCACGCGATACACTCCACGTGTTGGTCGGTGTACACCTCGTGGCTGCGTCGCCGAACTACAGCTCACTGGCCTCGTCATGCGTTTGTAGTTCCTTGCTTTTCCATGCACTCGCTCGTTCCTACGATATTTCAGGGTCATTTCAGTTCTACTCGCGTTTCAGCAACTCTCACGTTGGTGCATCGGATGCTGTACCAATTGTCTTTTGCATCCTTTTTTTGGCTTTTCTCGTGGAAGTCATAACATCATTCAGACGTCATATTTTAAAGCACAATAAGTGGGGCATGCTTAGGGTTTTATTTTCGAAATGTGGTGGAACATTAGTAGAGGTCTCCATGTTCTAAAAATACATTCGAGGCGCGTTACGTTTGTTGGCATTAATGTAGTCTCTTTGCCATTAATATGTGTTTTTTTTTTAAAGAAACATCATAAAAAATCTTTGTTTTTCGTGTCGTACCGGACAGCTGGTGTCGTTGCACCGAAAACTGGTCTTAAGGACTACTGAGAAAATAAATTTGCGTACCGATATGTGTAAAGTTTCAAGTGACAATTTGATCACCAACCGAAATGTTTTGAAATCATGGCGGATGAGAATTTTAATGTGATTTTCATGGGCATTAACACTTCTTTAAGTGCAAGATTTTGATATATATCCATGCGTTTCGTAATGTCAAATGATAGGACTGTTAATTTCGTGGGTGAAAATATGCGTTTTGTTTCTTGTGTTAAGTTATTTTAACATTGTTTCCCTTAACAGAATTAGGAAAATCACGAAAAAAATTTTGGAATGTGGTGAAGAGACATCGATAATAGGGATAATAAATGAGTAATTGATAATGGATACCTATTTTATAGCTATACGATGTAGGTTGACTGATGGTTGAGTGGACAGATGGATAGGAAGTCGTGTGGGGTATCGAACTACGTACTGTGTGAGACAAGGAAGTGTGGTATAAAGTTACAAAGCCCAACACCTCAATTTGACGATGTTGATGTTGGTCGTTGAGAACCTTCCGTATCGGTTGTAGTTATCACTTATACTGTACAGTTTATCATAGGCCAGCTTTACCCCGCCTTCCCGCGCGTGGAGTAAAGTTGAGAGCAACAGGTGGGCGCGCTGCTAGGGTAGGATTAATTCGGAGATGGATGAACTAGTTCAGAGTGGTGCCCAGTGGCGAGCTTTCGTATCAACAGTGCAGAACGCACTAACTCTATCTAAATTCCAAGCCACCTGTCCTCCTTAGAAACTGGTCGTCGCTTGATTGAACGTACACCAGGAAGGTCAATCCTCATTGACGGTCAAGGCGATCCGGCTGATATTAGCGTCACTACGTGAGGATCCCGCTGTCTCATGTCATTTAAAAAATAATGAGGAACTAACCTTTAAGAGAGTGTGGCGTAGATATTTGGGAGCGACTGTAACAAATCAAAATTGTATTTACGATGAAATGAAGTTCAAATGAAATTTGAATAATGCTTGATATAATTCATTCGAGTTAAATCAGTTGTCTTCCGCCGTGTTATAAAACGTAAGAATTTAAGTCTAAAAAATTATATAATTTTACTTGTTTTGTGTTGGTGTGTCAAAATGTATGGTGCATTAAGGCAATGGTGTTTGAGATCAGGGTGTTGGAGTAGAGTATTTCGACCAAAAAAGGGTAGAAGGGAGGTTGTGACAGGAGGCTGGAGATGTCAGATTAAGTAGAATGAGTCGTCGGTACATATATAATGTATGGGAAATAAGAGAAATTTTAAAAAAAAAAAGACTTTCCAAAAGCTAAGTCCTGAGTCACTTCAATCCACTTAATTTCATTGTCCTACGTGAATGATGTACGTCTGTGCGATCTTAGGGCGTCCAAGTACCTCTTCTGCCAATGACTCTTTGATTCAGAAATTATTTAGGTTTGTTGTTGCTTAGATCTTTATTTCCCGCGCCTGACTTCTCCATGCCACTTTGTCAGTTCTCCATCATCATCACTTCACATGTCACCGCACGTTTTTCCCCGTTTTCCTGTATCGTCTCATTCCGTTAGGATTTCCACACAAAGCTTTGTATGGATTTCTAGTTTCTTTCGTGCTTGCTACATTCCCTACTTATCTCAGCAGAATTGACTTGATCAGTCCAATAATACTGATAGATGAAAAATACGAATTGTGAGAAGCTTCTAGTTGCTTAATTTGCTGTCATTCCGTTCCATATTTGCACGATGTTCGTGAAATCAACTCATTTAAGGTTGGTCGTGTCTGTCTGTTCGTCCGTCCGCATGATTTAACTCGAGAACCAGTGGACGATATTTGGATGCAATTTGGATTGGACTTTACGCCATCGGGTACTGCCCTAAAATCATACTTTAGAATTTTGTGCAATAGGTAATACTAACATGGCGGACGATCAAACTTGTGAGGTGGGATCGATATATAGAGTAGGGAAATATGGCTGTATGGTAATATAGATTGTTGAGAAATAGATAAACTTTGATATAATAATTATTTGGTTTGTGTAAAATAACATGGTGACTGCTTTTTTTGGTCGGGATTCGAGCTGCAACCTCGTGCGTAGGAATCCCATGTACTGTTATGGAGATAGAGCTCCTTTTGACGTATGATTATTGATTTGCAGTATTTAAGAAGACGCCAAGACAATATAATTTGTATAGTGTGAAACTAGAGTTGTCCACGTAAGAAAACTGATGTATTCTTTTATTAATCATTCAAAAATGACGCATATGTCTTTTTCCCGGTACGGAACACGCCTTTCAAGTCTTGTTAAAGATGTTTTGGTTCAGTGCAACTATTGGTATTAAATTAATTATTTATCAGGCTTTAATTTAACTTACAATTTGATGAGCGAACCTAGAGTTTATTTTGGGTGAACATCAAAATGTTGTAATTCTCTTTCTTCCATAGGTCCATGTCTCACCAAGTGTTTGATGACGCAAAGTGTAAAAATAAATTGGCTTCCGTTAGCAGGAGGTATTGTTTTATCATCATTTCTTAAGGGGATTATTTTTCAGCAACAAAATATGTCATCAACGTTTCTCCGTATACCGTGGACTGGTTTACGTCACTGCGGCAACACGTGCATTTTTTAACACAAGTTCTGTTCTCTTAAAACAGACTCATGTCTCGCTGATTCAGAAACAGAACAACACTAAACTAACTAAAAATCATTGTTTTATGTCAAGTAATGAATTTACCATCGAATGAGGTGAGAGAAATGTTACGGATCGTGAAGTGTAAGGAAAATTCAGTTGGGAGGTCGAGTGTTTACCGAGAAGAAGACAAAGGCATCTGCACTTAAGTCAGTGGTTTATAGGAGGGTGCTTAATGGTTAAGCGTTTATTTATTTAGTTAGATAGCCTGATATATTTATAGTTAGGTTAGCAATTTGGCTAGAAAGCTAGCTTCTCTGTCGGTCTGTCAATGAGTCTGCTAAGTAGGTAATTAGGAAGGTTTGTAAGTATAAAGTTTGTTGGCTAATCACTTCATTAGTCAGCTAGTTAGACACAAAGCTGGCTAAGTAGTTACGTATTTGCTTACATACAAAGTTGGCCAGTTAGTTACGTAGGTAGGCATGTAATTAATTAATTAATTAATTATTGTAGTTACGTACTTAGTTGGTTGATAGTTATCTACTTCAGTAAATAGTTTGTTCGTCTCCTGGCTTGTCAAACAGGTAGCTTCTTATACAGCTAGTTCATTAAATCTTTAGTAGGCCAGTTACTTAGCCAACCAGTTAGTGTGTCTACCAGGCCAATAAGACTTCACCCTACAAAATAGAGGATCTCGCTGGAAACGGAATATCTGGTTCCTTTTTGTAAGCCACTGTTGCACGAATGAGTCGTCTCCCGACAAATACACAAGCTTGTAATTGCGTCATGCAGTCAGGCATTTTCTAAATGTTGTGTGGGAGTGTGTGTGGCACAGCTGCCCCTGGGATAGCTGCAATAAATACAGTGTAACGTATCTGTCTGCAGAACGAAACAGCGTCTGTGTGAGCCCTAAAGGACTACGCGTATCGCTTATTCGCGGTATAAACCCTCCTGAGTAACACAGACTAATAAAAGAGGGACTGACAGTGATTTTGTGACTGACTGGTTGACCTGATTTATGATTCGATGATATTCGTAGAGCGTGTGACTGAGATTTGCATTGTGTCAGTATAACGGACAGACTAAGTAAGTAGCTAAGTGACTGCTTAACTGTGTAATTAACTGATTGAGCGAGATTGATTAACATGCTGATTAAGTGACCAAGTGAATGGATATCTCATTAATTGGAGTGGCTTTATTAATTAGCTGAGTGGTTAATTGGCTGGTTACTTCACTAAGTTAGTGACTGGCCGATTAGTAACTAATTAACTCACTGATTAAGTTACTGAGTGATCGATTTAATGACGAAATAGCTTTGTTTTAAGGCAGTTGACTATTTACTGACTGATAACTGACTTATAAAGTGACTGACAATCTTGCAGACGAAGGGAAATTTTGCACAGAAATGTATGTCTCTCAGATGGATTTTCCGTCAGGTTTTATGCCTGTAATTTTGTAATGTTTCTCATCTCTGACATACTGCAGTCCATGCATCTTATCTTTGCTAATAACATTGTGGCGGAGAGCACAACGATTATGAAGCTCAAAGTTATGCACGTGATTTGGAAGAATTTTTCCCTCTTTACGTGTTTTCCTATTCTGTCAAATATAAAAATTCCAATGGCCGTGGACTTATGTGGTATTCACTGTTGTTACCGTATTGAGATCCTTGCTTCCTTGTCAAATTTGTGTGTTCTAAATTAATTTTGTTTCTTTTATTTTCAGGTGAGTACCGTTAATACTACTCTGTAATGGCTACTTCGATACAGGTATGTCCCACACATAGTTGTATGGTCAGTCTCAAATATAAGGCAAAGTTTTATAGTCTATTTTTTGCAGAAGACAAAATTATTTTTCTTTTATTGAGCCCAGAAGAGTTTTCTGAGCGGCGGAGGTAGGCATTGACACATAGAGGTGAAAATTTTTGTATTGTGGTCTTCTGGGTTGTGACGCAGTGTAATGGAGGAATTTATCGCCTCCATCATCAGGGTTACGTAATTTTTCACGTGGACGGAGGCAACTCGGGATTCGAACACGTAGATGGAAGGAGAAATGTTTCAGAGTCCAGTGGTGGGACTATGAGATTCCAGCGATGAAAATTGACGTTTTATAATAACAGGAAGTTTACTGTTCTGTTGATGGAGAAATGTTTCAGAGTCCAGTGGTGGAACTATGAGATTCCAGCGATGAAAATTTACGTTTTATAATAACACGAAGTTTACTGTTCTGTTGAGTATAATCTGCTCAAGAATGATGGTGTGCTGTGGGGTTAGTCATTTTATTAACGAAATGCTTAGCTAGCTAATTAGATAAGGTGTGAACTTAGTATAAGACAAAGCTTTGAAAGAGGAAGCGAGAAATGAATGCAGAATTTTGGAATTTAGATTGCGGTGTCTGGCAAGTGGAGGAGGTAGGAAGATAACACTAAGATCGAACAGAGGGAAATTATTTGTGAGTGCGAGACAGACGATGGTATTGCTTCAGATCCGTATTCGACGTCAGGCTTTGGTATAAACCGTGTTGAACTATTTTTACCTGTTATAGTTTATCGTTATTAGTTATTTACATATTTTGAAAAAAATATATAAAATATTTAGGGCTGAATGGTTGCATTGTGTCGTGAGAAGCGACGGTTTCCTGTGGATACTTACTTTGTGCTTATTCCCTGGTTGCGTTTTCTCAATCCGTTTCAACTTAGAGGCTACCCGATCCCGAGAAATTTGCCCTTGTTTCCCACGGGGATGTGAGTGCCCACGTCCTCCCCTCCCTGCTACCACCATCGCTGCCCTGATCTTGATGCGGTTACGAATTCTCTGTTTAAGAAACATTTCGCTAGC
>NW_019060660.1:208890-221065 GCF_000696155.1 Zootermopsis nevadensis | reverse complement strand
TAAGGGGAGGAAATTTTGAGGACAAAAGAAAACTATTTTAACCTTCCCAACCCCCAATCTACTCTTGCTTGACCTGAAACGTCCTAACCCTTATTTTTTTTGTTCCACCCCCTCGTCTGACCAAAGTAAAACGTTTGCAACCCCTTTGGCGAAAAACCCTTTTAGTTATTATTTACGTCAGGCAGGGCCGTCCGGCCCGAAACGCAGATGGTCCATCTCCACCCCCGCTTCCCCATTGTCCCAGCCCCTTAAATCCTGCAGTATGGCTGCCTTCAGCACTGACGCCACGGCGTTGCAAATCCTCCTTGCCTGTAGATTCGTGGGAGTTAGCGGGAAGGTCCTGAATGAACAGCGCGGTTCTGCACGGATTGCAAGGGGTGAGGACGACTATTAGCAGTGGCGTTTTCCATCTAGAACAGTGGTATTCAACCTTTTTGTGGTCCAGCGGTTAGAACGCTGGCCTTGTAATCCTGGGGGTCTCGGGTTCGATTCCCGGCGGTACCCGAATTTATAACTTGTGTTGGGCAAGGCCGTGGTCTAGGCAACACGGAGTTTTCCTCCGTGGCATCCCAACAATTACTCCATTCACACACAGAAGAAGGCAATGGCAAACCACTTCTGGATCATCTGCCAAGAACGTATATGAACAGGTCCCAGTCCGAGGAAAGGATGGAAGGATCCTGTTCATATGGACCTGTCGTCAGACAGAACACTAAATAAATAAAACCTCCACATATAATTTCTCTTCAACTTTGTACCCCCAAACTTGTTGGTGTATAATTCAAGTTATTTGGATTATGATTTGAGGTTCTCATAGGTTGTAGCGCTGTGTAGTCTGGTAGTTTACCAACGTTTCAGATGCCTTAGACGCTTCCATCATCAGGGTCTGATTACGGAGACACGAAGTTTGCTAGGTACAATTAATTTTGTTTATAAACGTTCAAACTATTCGGTTCTTGGAGCTGCACAATCAGCGTTATACGGAAGCGAATCATGGTCAGTGGGGAAGGCAGAAATAAGAAGGGTAGAAGCATTTGAAATGTCGTGCTATAGAAGGAAGTGGACTGATAAAGTACGAAATCACCTGGTCTTAGACAGGATAGGCGAAGGAAGAAGTCTATGGAAAAATCTTACGAGAAGAAGAGATAGGATGGTGGGACACATTCTGAGGAACCCAGGATTGGTTAATTTGGTAATGGAAGGAACAGTTGAAGGGAAGGAGTGTACGGGGAGACAAAGATTGGATTATGTGACGTAGATTTTTGAGGAATTGAAGAGATTGGCGCAAGATAGACGAAAATGGAGGACGACATCAAACCAGTCGAAAGACTGATGACAAGTACAGGTTTTAATGGCATCCAGGACACGCCACTGGTTGCACAACCCTTCGTCCCCCTTCCACCGTCCCTTTTTAAGCCACTGTACCCTCAATATGCATCACGATCTGAGGGTAAGTGGATATGGTGCTGTCCATCCGTGGTGTAGTTTTGTATGCGCCTCCTACCTTATTCATAATATAATAGGCCCGACCTGGGGTTGTTGTATCTTTTCTACATTCTGCGCCACCGCCATGTGGCTTGCTACGCACTATACAAAACCCTCTCCCTCCCCTTCTACCCCCTCATGTGATAATGCATTCAAAACCTTTACAAGTTCGTGTCTCTGTATAAAAATTTTCTCCCAATTCTCATTCAACACTTTTTAGAAGAAACGTCTATTTTTCTGTTCTGAGAGAGAGAGAGAGTTGTCCACATCTGGATCCGTGGAATCATACGTCATCGTATACCTACCAATGGTGGACCGTCATTTGCAAGAGGCACACCTGCCTTTATGAGAATAGAATGGCTTACATTTTTTTTACTCGTTCAAACGCAAGTTTGTAATGAAATTGATTTAGAATATGTTATAAATATAACCAACTAATTAATATCAATTTAAGAATTAAATGACCTTTCATCTATTCGGGAGATTCCGTGTTCTTTTGTAGCCCGAAGTTTTATCGCCGCCATTATTAAAGTCGGAGCCAGGTCTTGTCAGTTCAGAACTCCACGACTTAACTGTTCTAAGTTCGGTTTGAATGTTTGCCTCTCATACGAAACACCTTTCTGTTTTGTATAATGCCCATGTTTAACTGCACTTACATTAGCCCAAAGATTCTCAGCAACG
Source organism: Zootermopsis nevadensis (assembly GCF_000696155.1). The sequence goes on along the minus strand of NW_019060660.1, from coordinate 218,899 downwards.
ACGTTAGATGGCAGAATGTTATATTTTACAAGTACTATTACCATTAGGTATCTTTTAGAAAAGCTTGTGACGAAAATGTTTAATATGCATTCTTTGCTCGGTATGCTTGAAATTAACGCATAGAGGGATGGTCATGTCTGTCTGTCTGTCTTTTCGCATGATTTAGCTGTAAATCCGGGCGGACGGATTTGGATGAAACTCTTGGGGATTACACTAAAACTGTAGTTTTAAATTCTCTACATTCCTTAATACCAGCATGACAGACTAACATAATTGTGAGTTGGGAACGACACTAGCGTCGCTTTTAATAGAACCATACAGTGAAGTACGGTAATAAACTTCCGAGAACACAGAAATCTGTCATAATAATTATTTATATATTGTTAAATAACAACATGGCGGCTGGTTTAAAGAAAAATGTTTGGCTTCATCAGGATACGATCCTATCACCCCTGCGTGCTAATTCAGTAAAGCTCTTTATTGTTATTGATTTAGGGTAATTGAAGGAAACGTTTAAGACGAAGTAATTTGTGTAGTTTGAAACTAAAGTTGTTTGAGAATTTTTTTGTTAAAAATTCGGAATTTGCGAAGAATGCACATGTGTATTCCAGTACGGAACACGGATAACCTGTTGGCCATGATGAGCATTGTTCAATATGTAATTACTATTAATGTATACAATTAAGATATTAAGAAAGAGACTAACATCTATTATATTAATTACTGCAGCCATTTTATATAATTGAGGACTGCCTCGTTAAGTAAATTCCTTGTACAAAGAACCTTCCTTCCACATCGCAGTCAAGTTTTACATTTGAACGTTGTGGTTGGAGAACGCAATATCTTGTATCTCGTAATTAGAATTAGTAATACACACAAATTCATCGTCGATAGTTATATTTTAACATATGTGCCTACATTTTTATAGGACAAGGTTTATATGTAGATACATATTTATATCCATGTATAGTTTCGTATCCCCTTTTTGCAGTGTTCCGTCATGTTTATTTGACAAATAATGGCTTGCCAGAGGTGAAAAAAGGTTGCGGAACAGTGGCACATAGACCGAAATGTAATAAATAACATTCCTGGATTCCAGTTCTTATATATAACTGTGTGTTCAGGTTCTTTCGTAGAGTAAGATTTGAGGTTCTCACAGCGGTGAGTACGAAGATTTCTGTCTTCTGGGTTGTTGCGCCGTGTAGTCTGGTCGATGTTAACCGACGTTTCAGAGGTCATACTGCCTCCATCATCAGGGCGATGAGTATGAAGATTTGTGTCTTCTGGGTTGTTGCGCCGTGTAGTCTGGTCGATGTTAACCGACGTTTCAGAGGTCATACTGCCTCCATCATCAGGGCGATGAGTATGAAGATTTGTGTCTTCTGGGTTGTTGCGCCGTGTAGTCTGGTCGATGTTAACCGACGTTTCAGAGGTCATACTGCCTCCATCATCAGGGCGATGAGTATGAAGATTTGTGTCTTCTGGGTTGTTGCGCCGTGTAGTCTGGTCGATGTTAACCGACGTTTCAGAGGTCATACTGCCTCCATCATCAGGGCGATGAGTATGAAGATTTGTGTCTTCTGGGTTGTTGCGCCGTGTAGTCTGGTCGATGTTAACCGACGTTTCAGAGGTCATACTGCCTCCATCATCAGGGCGATGAGTATGAAGATTTGTGTCTTCTGGGTTGTTGCGCCGTGTAGTCTGGTCGATGTTAACCGACGTTTCAGAGGTCATACTGCCTCCATCATCAGGGCGATGAGTATGAAGATTTGTGTCTTCTGGGTTGTTGCGCCGTGTAGTCTGGTCGATGTTAACCGACGTTTCAGAGGTCATACTGCCTCCATCATCAGGGCGATGAGTATGAAGATTTGTGTCTTCTGGGTTGTTGCGCCGTGTAGTCTGGTCGATGTTAACCGACGTTTCAGAGGTCATACTGCCTCCATCATCAGGGCGATGAGTATGAAGATTTGTGTCTTCTGGGTTGTTGCGCCGTGTAGTCTGGTCGATGTTAACCGACGTTTCAGAGGTCATACTGCCTCCATCATCAGGGCGATGAGTATGAAGATTTGTGTCTTCTGGGTTGTTGCGCCGTGTAGTCTGGTCGATGTTAACCGACGTTTCAGAGGTCATACTGCCTCCATCATCAGGGCGATGAGTATGAAGATTTGTGTCTTCTGGGTTGTTGCGCCGTGTAGTCTGGTCGATGTTAACCGACGTTTCAGAGGTCATACTGCCTCCATCATCAGGGCGATGAGTATGAAGATTTGTGTCTTCTGGGTTGTTGCGCCGTGTAGTCTGGTCGATGTTAACCGACGTTTCAGAGGTCATACTGCCTCCATCATCAGGGCTATCGCCGTAGTTTTCGTAGTTTAACCCTCCTTTCGTAGGCGATTGGGAACTGTTGTTACGCTGAGCATGACTGAATGTCTGCGGTGTGCACTTAACACGCGCTTTAGGCACGAGGAATTATAAACGACGTGCTAACATCCATGCTTTTCAAATTAGCTGAACACCTAATGAAGTTTATTTTTTTATTACACGTGCATCAACAACTAAACACACGTATGACTTGTTCACTTTTAGATGTTCCATGAAAGTGAATCTCTTCACTAAACAGAATAATTATGATTACAAATGAACTCTTCCTTTTTATAAACATGTAAGTGTTTACTATTAGGTGGTAATTATTTATATTGGCAAGATGTTGTGCTATATGGATGAATATAAACGCTCAGTACTTCGCTCTTACCGGTTCCCTATAATTACTTTACATCCATTTGATGTATTATTAATAAACTTGGTGGACGTCATGTTACAATACGGTACCCCATCTTTGTGCCTTTTAAAATATCCTACCATAAGTGAGACCAGTAAGGCAACAGTGCGAATATCTGACACTGGAATAATTTTCGTAACTTGTAATGTCTTTGAATTGTTTCCGGTAATAGATCTCTCAAAAGTATTTAACTTTTATTGATTTTTTTTTTTGTATAATGGAAACAACATGGCAGCAGAGCGAAATGTATATTTAAGTATCCTTTTGATAGCTATAATTGATGAATCACTGGAGTTAATCATGTTAGACATTGTGGAGATCTATCATAAAAATTTCGTGCGAGACTTATTTTATATAGTAGGAACGGCCAGGACAGGGTCCGGTGGAGGGCTTTGGTTAATTCGGTGATGAACCTTTGGCTTCCGTAAGCCATCTAGTTAGTTATATAAGAAATACTGACATGGCGACGATGAGGATTTGTAATTCGAATGTACGTGGAATATTCAGGAAAATTACGCTCAGGAATAATTTACTAAATTATATAATTGTTGGGTTAATTTATAGCTCATTCTGACGCAGTTATACGTTGAAGGACATTTAAGTAAGTAGGCGTTACAGGTTCTTCTCAGAAATTCTTGTTCAGTAACATTCCGTTGTTGAATCTCCAAAACATATGATGAGCATTCGAAAACCGTGTTCCTCTAGTATGATCTGTTTAAGAACCGCAGGATCAGAATTAGACTTTTAACATCTTCAAACCGATGCTCCTGACTTCAGGAGTCATCATATATGTTTTGCTGCACATGGTACTCGCGTCTTGTCCTGCCTTTAATAGGTTCTGACTGCACAGGACGGAAAGTCTTTCTGAGAAGCTTCTCTGTGTTCTCCCACTCGGAGGAGATCTCCATAGCTACAGCCTTGACACCCTCGCTGTTCGCTGCGTAGATTCTAATCGCGTTGGAGACGACTGTTTCACGGCCACACCTAATGATTTTGTGCAGAATTGTGTGAATCAACTTAAAGGCTGTTTAAATCCGGATGCAAAGCGAATTATTTTTAGCCGGTACTCAGCTTTTAAGTTTAATTCTTTTTACTTTACTTTCTTTGTGGGTAATTAAATCGCGAAATCTGTCATAAGGCGTTTATATTACGATAAATCAGGAGGCCAAGACATTAACAGCTTTTAGTTTTCTCACTCACGCTCTCGGACCATGTTTGAGCCAGCTGCATCCACTTGACATCGATTACTGAAATGTCCATTTGAATAAGTTATCACCCTCCAAATAATTCATCATGGATCATGGCGTGTGTCCTGCCGCAGTTAAATGTAAAAAAAGAAGATGCTAACCACACTGATATGACAACTATGATGACGTACTTCCTAAGAGCGTGTTTCAGGAAACAGTTTACAACACGTTTTGCTGAAATTTTGTATTGAAGTGATTGATTGGAGGACTAGTCTCATATGTGATCATAATATTAAAACGGACTTTTGAAGGAATATGTTGGAAGAGTGTGAACTGGCTTCACCTTCCTCTGGGCAGGGACCAGTAATGAACTCGTGAACGCGATAATGAACCTTCCATAAGAAGTGGGGAATTTAAGTGACCTTTTCCTTCTCAACTAGCATTCGCTGTGCAGAGTTAATTTCCTCGTATTGACAAATACGGAGATACATTTCGGAGGTAGATCGCTTTATGCATTAACTGTATATACCTGCTTAGTTAACACAGAAAAGTCTAAAAATTGACCATTTATCAGGATTTTAATAAATTTGTACTAATCATCAGAGATTATGGTATACAAAGTACTGGGCATTAATTTCACCCTGAATTGTGTTAAAATTTCGTATCGGAATCTCGATTCTGATTATAAATAATTGACAAACAATTCACAGAGTTAGATTTCCATGTCATATAGTTATTTATAATAATCGTCTCTGCATCATATTAGTTTGAAATTAATTAAATAACCTTTTAAAGTATATATGCATTGGAGCAGATACGACGTATTCTTTACAAGATACGTGTATTTTTAAGTACGATGGCGAATAAGAATGCTACGTCATTTTGTTAGGTTGATCAAATCGTAAGATGGACGGGACATGTAACACGCATGGAAGTAACTAAATATTCGTGCAGTTTCTTGGATTGGGAAACTTCTTGTCAGGCGTTTGTTTGAAGACCTACAATGAAGTTACGAATGCGTGAACAGGATTGAACTGGCAACATCCCATGCATATGTTAAGTTTTTTAAATATTTGAGTTTCAAAATTATTAGAAATTCAGATAACATGGGAACCATGCGTCTAATGCATTTGCTGTTCAGTATCGTCTGAAAGGCGAAAATGCTTTATTTAGTACCATTAATTTTTTAAAAATTTTGCTTTAGTATAAGCCATTACAAGGGTCCAAGGAGACAAATAGAAATTTAAATCGAATGTCAAATCAAGTTCCAGTCTGTGATGATAACGATTGTAATTTATTGGGCGAGTATATAAATAACTTAGATAAGAACACTGAAGCCCAATCAGAGGCCAGTAAAAGGAGTTGCTCACGTTAGGATAATAACGCAAACTGAGGGGGTCAGACCTCTGGAACAAAGAGGGATGCAGTGTGAGATCGATGAACATTGCGCAATGAAGTGTTTTATAATTTGTTCCCTTCACTAAATGCTATTAGACTGATCAAATGAGGGAGGATGATATTGACTGGACATGCAACACATGAAAACTGTAAGAAATGGTTACAAAATTTTTGTAGGAAAACGTGAGGGGAATGGACCTCACGTAACATCTAAGTGTTGAAGGGAGGAGGTAGTACGCCGATTGGTAAAGGGATTTTTCAAAAGATAACAACACGAATGTGTTCTACTGTGTTGCTGTGATGGCAGAACATCATATACGAACATACTCACACGTCATGGAGTTAGTTAGCTTTGTACTTTAAGCTGCATGCTGTTGCCTAATTACCGCATGAAAAGTATTTTTAGATTTTTGAAAATATTATCAGTTTATATAAACTAATTTTCACCCTTTTTTGAGCGCAGACTGTAATATGGATCTACCTATATCCCCAAAGTAATGTCATCCAAGTTGTTCAAATTCAGCATAATTTGTTTAGTCTAAATGCACCAATTTATTTATTTGTAACTTTAGAGACTAATTCACAGGAAGAGCGACCAAATTCTTCGTATTTGTAAGGTCCTGGTTTCAAGTCTCGGCCCGGAGACTGAATATCCTGACTGAAGTGGTTTTGTGGTGATTTTCTTCAGTCCTTCCAGAAAAATTCCGTGATAACATATTAAATTAGTCCACGATCGCTTTATTCTGCAACATTTCCATTTTTTGTTTTGTTTTGTTATAATTTTGAGCTGCTAACAGAGTCTATGAATAAACCACAATCCTAGATTAACAAAATAGACACTAAAGAATGTTTTGTACACGAAGTCACACGTAAGTAGAGAAGGGTTCAAATACATTTGTAAACAAATGATTGGTGCATGTATCACAGTACTCGCGAAGACGTGTTTGTTTTTAATGTGGAGCCCCGAGGATGCAAACAAATGAAGTGCGTGTTGAAGTTTGTGAATTATTTGGTCTTCCTCAGTGTTTATGAACATTGGTTTGACGTCATTCGTAGAGATCGGATATTTTTTAACATTCAAGTGAGATGCCTTCTACTTGTACTTAGACAGTAGGTAGATGTTTAATATGTATGTTAAGAAAAGACAGTGAGAATAGTCTTTCTTAAAAGCTTTGCTCAGTTGGGTAGCGGAACAGACGTTTCAGGGCGATCTCCCCAATGATGGAGGCAGCAAGCACATCTGAAACGTCAGGAAACTTCTTCGTACTTGTAATGTTAGTTCTACCGCGTGCAAGGAAGAAGAAATTTGTGCACAAAACAAGAAATAGAAAGTATTATTCCTTATTCGGAGTGTTAACATTTCGGTGACTTAATTTCTCATCGTTGTTATTGTTATGATGGAGCGAGACTGTATCTCTGTGTGGGCGTCTGGCAGAATTTTCGGCCCAGAATGTGGAACGGCGGAAATGGGAATCCGTAGAGCTCGGAGAAGGACCTATCTCAGTGGCATTTGGTCCACTACAAATCCCACATGGACTCACCTGGGCACGGCTTCGGATAGACCTCCAATCGAGATACGATTTTAAGATTGAGACATAACGAATTACAGTTGAACTTGTTCTTTGCTAAATTATAGATCATATCAAACAGATCTATAGACCCTAAAGGAAAAGGTCGTAGCTGTATTTTTTAACTTATAACCCCATTTCTGGCACCGACATATTGCCGTTACAGGGTGTAACTTGTCAGAGACAGATGACTCGAAGAGTGAACAACTTCATAATCACATTGGTGAAGACGTTAAATGCGAATACCAGAAGTTAAATAAATAGGATATAAGAGAAGCCAAAGGCGAAAGTACTCCATGCAAATAAGCATTCCAGGTCTTCAGTGGCACCAAGTGCTGTGCAGATATCTTCTGAAATGTCTTGCGAATACAATTATATGGCCATAATATTAGTAGAACAACTTCGTATGTTAGTGACTTTGTCATTCAATAAGCCAGTTAATGAGCTACTTAGTTACTGTTCTTCTTGATTAATGGTCTTAATAATTTACGGAGGTGCTTGGTTAACAAGCTATGTATTTAATCAGATTCTTAATGGCTACGTTATGATCCTTATAATAAAGCTCTCTGTGTTGTTCACCCCTGTGTGGGAATTTTGGCGTGTAAGGATAAAAAATGAGTGAAATGGGGGGGGGGGATGAGGTTGGTCGCGTGGCACCACTCAACACCCTCATAAAAACTTGGGGTGGCATTGGGATCGCACGCGTATCGGCTTGGTTTTTTGTGGGCTGACCTGCAAATCAGGTTCTTGAATGAGTTTTTCCTGAGCAGTAAAAAAAGGGAATTGTCGGAACTTTGACATTGCCACTTGTTCAGGCCGAGTGAGTGGGAGGTTCCGAATGGTTGTAATATCGCGCCTTTTTATAATGGCGTCTAGACAGCCTTTTCGTCTGTTATCTGGTGTTTGATTTTGTGTGTAGTCACGTGACGGATGAATTAAAAATTTCTGAGGAAAATATTTGGTCGTAAGATAGGTTATAAAATTCTTGACATTTTCCAATAACTGCACATTATGAGGTTATAGTTGTAATTCAAGTTTGTTGTAGTCTTAACTTTTTAGCGGAATTTTACTTGGTGTTTTAAATCAGAATATTCTTCGTGGTTCGTTCTCTCCTTGTAAAAAAAATCCCTTATTAAAGGCGATGTATCCTTCTACAGCTACATCAAATATGTGAATACTGTCTCGCTGATAGATTTAAAATAAACGGAATCTCGTATATTTTGGTAGATTGATGGCTTGAAGGAATCTGCCGTTTCATTTTTGATTAGTGTATTTTAGAATTTATCTAGAATGACTAAAGAAAATCACGAAATATTTTATCCAGATTAGCTGATTTTCAGGCCCATAAAATATGAGTGAGAATAATTATTTGGCAACGTGAAATTATTTAATGTTGATTATAAATTATGCTCCTTAACATTTATCATGCTACGAACGAGATATCTAGTTAAGAAATATGTCAAATTCTGAACAAACTTTTTATGCTTTCTCTGGACCATTGTAGCTGGTTTTTAAAGCAATGAAATGGAAGAATGTAATTTACCATGAAAATAGGCGTACGCTAAGAAGACAAGGCGTTTGATTTCTGAATTAAACCCAGCGCGTAAAGGTAAAGCACTGATTGGCTGTCGCTTTCTTGAATTTTAATTTCCGTAAGACCCGTTCGCTTGAGAGCCTCCCGGCCTCGTTGATGCATGTTTTATGAGCGTGTCTGTACTGCGGTAGTAGGCATTTCAATAAATGTACGGCGAATACGAAACCCAATGGCGACTTGTTAATAAGCGACTGCTGTTGTAGGGCTACAGAAGTTCGTACTGTTAGTGAATTACTGATGGAAGGTAAGATAACCTTTGGCAGAAATTTATTATATTTCCTTTAAATTTATGGTGGGTGTAGCTGACTGACTACACCGATGTTCTACACCCGACAGTGGCGTTACGAATTTTTCTTCTGGAGAACAGTTCTGTGCCGCCAATCTCCCACCACTCATCTTCGTATCCTGATATCCTTGTGTTAAGGCGGCCGAAGCTCGACACTTGCAGCTCAGCTTATGCCTGTGTCGAGAACACGTCGGACTAAAGATTTTGTTTTTGGTTGGAAAAAATAGTTACCGAATTCATTTCTAAACCCAATGAAAGTAGAAAACGATGCTTGTTCTCGGCAATAATAAATAACGCTGACAGATGAATGAGCAGGTTGTCCAATGTCCAGAATTCACCCTTGCCTTGCTCTGAAATTTACACAGATATTTACATATCTTTCAGCATCCTGCCACTTTGTTTGTTGATCATTACTGAGTTCTCCACGACACATCTTTCTATTTTGGTCGACCGTGGTTCGATTCCCGACAGTGACACAGATTTTGCCACGTGGACACATTCAGCGTCTTACTCAGTGGGCAATGCAGCGACAAAGTGACTGAATCGTGAAGCTGGCCACGGATGGTTGTCCATCTCGTGCCGAGGTCACAGGGGCATTTTTTTTTACAAAGAAATTGTGGTCGTCATTGAGTGAGTCTTGAACGCCGTCTACGAGGTGCGTTTCAGAAATGTTTCGTACTTATGGGATCATTGCGGAGTCAGTAGAAGTGATGCTGGCACGTGCGCACATTTTTCCGATCAACGTAATAACATCAAAGGTCAACGCACTGCTTCCATTGCCCTTTGAGCGTCTGTGCTCAGACGCCGTATTAACGCTGTGCTAGCCTCGGCGATAACGTCTGCAGGATCATATGCGTGTCCACGAGATGACTTCTTTTTACCTCAACAAACAAAATAAGTTACAAGGCTGAGAAAGGAGGTATACGAGGTGCGATCGGAAATTTTCCAGACTGCGCGTATGAAAACCCGTACACTTATCTCAGGTATTAAATTCATCCATCACCCTCGAAGTAGTTCCCCTGGGAGTGAACACAACGATCCCAGCGCCGCTGCCAAGCCTGGAAGCATCCCTGGAAATCTTTCTTGGTCAGCCTGTCAAGCACCATCTGCGATTCTGCCTGAATCTCTTCTATCGTCTCAAATCTCATTCCCTTTAGCTGAATTTTCATCTTTGGGAAGAGGAAGAAGTCACACAGAGCT
>NW_019060660.1:176363-201610 GCF_000696155.1 Zootermopsis nevadensis | reverse complement strand
TAAAATAAAATCCTGTTTAACCAACACTGTGTACGATACAGCGTATCCACGATTTGAATTTCTGTACTCTCGTAAAAGAACTTTGACATCTACCTCAACAAATGAAAGGTTTTAACTGCATCTGAAAATTGTCTGTGCTGATCGTGATGTGGGCGCGTCTAATTCTGACGTCATTGTATCTTGTGGACTTCTGGTTTAATTTGTTTTTAGACGTGGCTAACACCGGCCTCGCTCGCCGTAAGTCCATGTCCAAGTTTGCCAGAATTTCTGTATTTATAAACCGGGAGGTTATCAGTTAAACGTCGTGGGCTTATCACTCTCTCGATAACTGGCACTTGAAAGAATTCTTTACTGACAAATTTGTTTCTTGGTGTTCGACTGTTCGAAAGGATTCTTTGGAATGGTACGGAGACAGAAAACGTGCTGCATATTTTATATACTTCGTTTTACACAGTTAACCTGGGAATCTGGTATTTGTCGGCAAATCAAAAACATTGACATTCATTGGAAGATTTAAAGTATAAATTGAGTTCAGATTGGTTTAGAAATTAGACAATTCAGCTGCTTTGCCTAAAGCCTACTGAAGTAACGCAGACTTTTTCGATCAAATATTAATGTAATAAAGTAACAGTACATGAGGTTCCGAAGTACGGACGTTTACATGAATTGATTCCAGCTGCAGAAGGTATTCGTAATGTGCAAGGCAAAATAAGATATTCAGACGTTTTCAGTACATGACAGAACGGGAATGGAAACCTTTTTTTAAGTTATCGTTCGAATGTCTGAACCTGTAGGGATGAAAAATAAACAGTGATAAAGGAGACATGTGCCACTACTGCTCTAAGAGCCTGAAATTTTCTCGTTTTCCGGTAATCATCTTCAACTTTTAACACATCTCTGTTCGGAGGTTGCAACGGACTGGCCATTGACTGATTTGCGTTCTGTGTACACAGTTTTTTCCTTGCTGGTCTGATGATTTACAAAATCTGCGACACGTTAAACTCGACAAAGCTTTCTTCTCAAAGAACTACGAAGGCTAGACAGAGAACGAGTATAAACACTAGATACAGCTCCTTTTTCACGAAGGCATCGAGAAGAAGCCACTTGTTCCTTGCTTTGATACTTCAGACGTGCTATTGACATGATGTGTAATGTTGAAATTCCGATAGAATCTTTCGATGTTTATGTCTACTTCTAAAATGGCTCTAATTTCCACTCAACCGCTTATATACAAGATGTCCCGAGTCCCTTACCCAGAGATAAAATAGATAGTGCGTGCTTATTTCCATCAATTGTAGATCCCAAGTGCTTCAAGGATAATTTCCACATTTATCATGACGTGGTGCATTGACGCAATGATGTAATGATCTTGGTAGCGGAAACAGCAGTATTAATCGAAGTAGTTGTAATGTACAAGTAAAATTTCTCAAGCAAAAGTAGTCCAGCATTGTGAAAATTTTACACTGTGGGAGAAATAGATCCTAAATGAATTAGTAATAAAGGAAGGATAGAAATAAATATATAAATGTGAAAGAGAGATGATGAAATAAGTAAGCAAGGCAAGGTGATGTATACGAGGTGCGATCGGAAAGTTTCGAGACTGTGTCAATAGAGGGCGAACCGGATGTAGTACGAGCTTCTGCCGCTAGGGGGTGCGGCCTACATTCATAGTGAATCAGTGTGCCAGCCGGCATCATCGAATTAGCCTCAAGCAAGCATTTGGGGAGTCCGCAAACTTTTGTGTGGCATTCACGTTTTAAAAATGGCCGAACCTCTGTCGATGATGACGAGCGTTCTGGACGACCATCTTCGAGCACAACGCCCGAAAATGTTACGAAGATTCGGCAGGCCATTCACGAAGATCGACATCGTACCGTCAACGACTTGTGCGACATTGTTGGGATAGGCTATGGGACCTGTCAGCTGATTCTAAAGGAAGAACTCCACATGCGACGCCAAGGCTCCTGTCTGAGGACCAGAAGCAGTTCGGCAGTTTTTGGCCTCAAACACCATGGCCGTCATCCCGCACCCTCCTTATTCGCCGTGTGCCTTCTTCCTCTTCCCAAAGATGAAAATTCAGCTAAAGGGAATGAGATTTGAGACGATAGAAGAGATTGAGGCAGAATCGCAGATGGTGCTTGACAGGCTGAGAAAGAAAGATTTCCAGGGATGCTTCCAGGCTTGGCAGCGGCGCTGGGATCGTTGTGTTCACTCCCAGGGGAACTACTTCGAGGGTGATGGATGAATTTAATACCTGAGATAAGTGTACGGGTTTTTATAGGCACAGTCTGGAAACCTTTCGATCGGACCTCGTAAAAAACGTACCAGACGCAAGCAAATAAGATAGAAAAACAGGGAAAGGACTATATAAAACGGTGGAGAGGTGAACAAAGAGAGAATAAAATGAAGAAAGCAAGTAGTAAATAATAAAAGTCAAGACGAAAGAGAGGACGTTGCGAAGTTGCGTATAAGCGTCAACAAGGTCCAGTGGAGTGCAAGCTGCAAGTTTCTGTGACAGTTCCGCACTGCTGGTTGCATAAAAACTCAATTTTCTTTCGTGAATGAGCATGCTATCAGCGGCACTTGTCCGGCTGCTTGTTTTGTCGGGGGGATTCCCTTCCGCCCACAGCATCACTCAGCTGATTGGACACGCTACTCGGCTCCCAGTTCAATTCAGCTTCTTTCCAGAGATTCTCGCCGGCCAGCAATTGCAGGATGGCGTTTCGTCACAAAGTGCGAGGTCCTTCATCCGTCTGGGGTGAAGCACTGGTTAGGTCTCCGGCGTTCTTTGTATGTCTTATTTCTTCCTGTTGCGTCTATTTTTTCATACCTTCTATTTCCAGTTGTTATTCGTTTTCCACTCCTCTGTTTTCCTCTGCTTGTACCCAAGCCTCAAGCCTCAAGATCCTCTTTCCAGCGTTAAGGCCCATAATTCCGCAGGTGTGTAATTACTCAACTATGCAAGTACTCAGTAGGTTGTCCAAAATTTTATTTTGTTTTTTTTTATTTGTAGTGTTCTGTCTGCCGACAGGTCCATATGAACATGATCCTTCCATCCTTTTCTCGGATTGGGACCTGTTCATATACGTTCTTGGCAGATGATCCAGAAGTGGTTTGCCATTGCCTTCTTCTGTGTTTATTTTTATTTAGTGTTCTGTCTGACGACAGGTCCATATGAACAGGATCCTTCCATCCTTTTCTCGGACTGGGACCTGTTCATATACGTTCTTGGCAGATGACCCAGAAGTGGTTTGCCATTGCCTTCTTCTGTGTGTGAATGGAGTAATTGTTGGGATGCCACGGAGAAACCGGGGAAGCCCCCGGAGGAAAACTCCGTATTGCCTAGACCACGGCCTTGCCCAGCACAAGTTATAAATTCGGGCACCGCCGGGAATCGAACCCGAGACCCCAGGATTACAAGGCCAGCCTTCTAACCGCTAGACCATTGCAGAGAAATGAGATAATTGCTTACATTATCAATATTTCTTGAAAAAACATTATCGTGGGCCTGGCATGATCATTCGATACGTATTGTTTAATACCATGGGAAAAATTGTTATCCCTAAACCCGAGAATAATTGTCTTTACAGTGCCATCTACACTCAAAGATAAGTCAGGATTTGACACATCTCCTCTGCATGAATACAAATAGCAGATGGGCCCGACCTTACTAAATCTGTTGTATTTTGAAGTGTGTTATTACAGCTGCAGGCTGTGAAAACTGGTTGAGTACGAGAATATGTTTCAATGAGAATAATGAATTCTTCTCGGACTACCAAACGTGTAAAGTGGTTTAATGGTATCCCGAGAAGAATTCTTTATACTTGGTAGCCGTGAAAGCTTCAGATCATATGTGTTTGAATGAGAATTGACATTTAAAATTTTTTAAGAATGGGTTTTAACATAAGGGATATTTTATCAGTCATTCTTGAGAATGCGAATGTACGTTCTGATGACAGAATCAGAACTTCTTTATAATAATTTTAATGGGACCCACAGATAACTGTCCTTTTTGTTGAAAAATAACATTCAACCGATCGAATACCAGTAGGTTTCCATTTTATCATCTAGAAAAGGAACTATTAAAAATCTTCTGTAAATCAAATCGTATGGCCGGGAATCCCTTAACAGGAGTACCATGGCAACGGTACAACACGCAAAAGAATTATTATCCCACAAGATAAAAAACTGCTTAGCAACGTTACCTTGGCAACTGCAATAACAACAGCACAAACAAACGGACATTGCTCATTATATTGTGTAGATTATCATCCCATCCTTTTAACGATCGTCCGCTGAGTCTTGGGTTCAATTCTCTGTTTGGAGACCTGTTAACCTGATTGAGACTCCTCAGTACCTCCAGGTAAATACCAGAATAGTAATTTAAGTGAGGCCGTGGCCGATTCTTTTATTTTAATTTATGATTGTCTGCTTGTTAAACATCCTGTAGTTTGACGCAACATAGTCTGATGTAATGACAACGTCGTTAAATACACCACAGACAATCGCATATTTACATTTATGGTTATGTGTATATAGCACTCGAATCTGCTACATTACGAACAAAAATTAAGGATAAAGAAACATTTAGCCAAGGCGTTTTTCTTAAAAATGAAACGATCTGAGTATTTACGAGTATGGAGACGCACTGCTTACATTTCCGAGAACATAAATATGGATTCCCCAATATTCCAATGCATGTATTGGCTTACACAGTTGTATCACCGGGTTTGAATCCATTTCTGTATATCTGTGTTTCGACTGTTTTCTGGAATGTTAAAGTACTTGGATAACCCATGCAAAGAGTCTTTCTGGACGTGATCGACGTGATATAATACATAAGGCCGGTTAAGTTTCAGGCCTGACCACGTAAAACGAAGAGAAGAGCGCATTAATATACAGATCCGTGCTTCAGAAGAACATTTCGGATTCATTTCAGGTTGAACGAGACAAAATACATTTTATGTGCGTTCGCATGACAAAGATTTTATTTTCTAACAGATTTTGTAGATGTCTGGCAGCGAGCTAGCGACTAGGATTGCGGTCTATAAACATGCAAACGGCTTCTCATCCGTCGTGAAACGTTTTGAAACAGCTGATACGAGTGAAGGCCTCTGGCCCCTTTAAGAGAACCACGCGAAGTGAAGTGAATAATGTTTCTGAGATTCTCCGTTTTTAACAAGAGTAAGTTGATTAGAAACGGTAGCAGTTACAAATATTTATATAAATCATCAAATCCATGCATTAAACAGCAAAGGACCCAGAACAGAATATTGAGGAACACTGTGTTATTTTTTTATTATTAGTGTTCTGTCTGACGACAGGTCCATATGAACAGGATCCTTCCATCCTTTTCTCGGACTGGGACCTGTTCATATACGTTCTTGGCAGATGATCCAGAAGTGGTTTGCCATTGCCTGCTTCTGTGTGTGAATGGAGTAATTGTTGGGATGCCACGGAGAAACCGGGGAAGCCCCCAGAGGAAAACTCCGTGTTGCCTAGACCACGGCCTTGCCCAACACAAGTTATAAATTCGGGCACCCGAGACCCCAGGATTACAAGGCCAACGTTCTAACCGCTAGACCACCGTGGCTTCAAAACCACTACTTACATAAAAATAGATCTTATTCTTGAAAACAATGAATGGGTGTAGCAGCGTCGAAGTAAGTGACAAAGTTTGTAGCGGTCGACTTCGAGTAGTAGTAGTAGTAGTAATAGGTCGCCCACGCACATTGCAAGAGCTTCATAATCTGCACGTGTTACTCTGATCGATACATAAAGAACTTTGTGTATTCTCGCAGTTATGGAACATTCTTTCGCCAGAACTTGAACTTTGACCTATGATTTGGCAAGGCGTCTGGCACCTATCTGGCTCATTGATGACGTCACGGATAATCCCCTAAAATACGGTATCCCAACCGGCTGGAGATCATCGCCTAATCAATAAAACCGCGTTTATGCCTGCACTTGAAGTTCCTGTTGTCGTTGCCCGATTTTAGTAAAAATTCCCCCGTACAAAATGTTGAGGTTTTCTTATAGGTGCAAAAGATGCTAATTGATTGTTTAGGCAGTTTGCCAGCTTTAAAATTAAAAGTCGTATCCGAATGAGTGTTTGTCATTCTAAAGTGAATACGATTTTCACGTTCATTTATTTTTACCTGCTATGTCTTGGTGCAGAATGCAGCGCCCGCGGGACGATCTGTATGCAACAGGTGCGTGGCGTCTGTTTGGGAGTGAAAGAGACGCCCTGCAGTGTTCGGTCGCGTTCCCAGGTGTAGCAAATACAAACGCGCAGTTAACACAATCATAGGTGTGTAGTCTAATTAAATGTTCTTGTTGAGCATAATTACCTGGTGTCTACTACAACATAATTGTGATAATTATGATTGGGATATACACAGATGAAGTGGTCGACACCTATTCAAGGATACTGTTTTGTCATTCGCTACTAGAAAAGAAAACCACGAAAACTCTGCCAGATACTTTGACAGACCCGTTATTCAAGTACCTGAGCACTGCGGGTCCCAACTTTATCGTTGGTTTTTGATCTGTAGACATTTGGTAGGACTTCTACGACGAGGGATAGGCCCGTCGCAAGGCCTCTACCTGCACAACACAGAAAAACCGCGTACAAACATCCATGGCTTGAGTGGGATTCGAACCCACGGTCCCAGTGACCAAGCGGCCACTGTATATCCCACAAAGGGGAATAAGAGAAATTATTCCTGTTATTTTATTTGTTGAAACATACTTTTGGCCTTTCTAAGCAGTAAAATGTGTTTCTTTAATGTAAGTTCAAATTTATTTTGTGTTTACACAACGAATAATTCTCACGCTGCTCAGCATGATGCATATTCGGAAATAAAAAGGGAAAAGCGAACTTTGTGCCTTTTTTTTTCCAGTGTTTTCTGTGATGTTGGCACGAGTGTTGACACCCCACCTCTTCTCCGCCCCCTCCACCACTACCACGTGGCTTTCGTGTTTCGTATACAGTTTCGTTACTATGACAACAGCTTCGTTACTCCAAGGATGTGTCGGTTGCGAGTAAGAGTGATCTAAGGCACCATTAATCGAATGAGTGGTCGGTGTTATGGCTTAATTCGACGTTTAACGAAACTAAGACTTCTTCGCTTTTACGTATGAAGTTAAGTGCGCTCTATCCGTTTTCTCGCATTGGATTTTAATGTAATTGTTTCTTGTGATTACTTTAATAATGTACAGATTTTTTTTATAACCTCAAGATGTGTATGATCGCGATGTTATAAATTTATTCTTCTAAAAGAATAACATTAACTGTAGTTATGTTCATTATCTGCCACATTGCCAGATTTCAAATGTTTATCTTTAATAGTTCGTTATTTATATCCATAAAAAGGAAAACCAATAGTATGCAGCCAAAACCCCTACAACTTATTTTCCTTTTAGATTTTAATATTATCATGCCATCCATGCTTAGGTTTTACAAGTGGTCTAATTCTTTAAAATTTCTGACTAAAATTTTGAAACCGTTTATTATTTAACGCATGTGTTCTGCGTGTCCCTCTTGTCTTCCTATTGATTTGATCTTTCTAATATGCCTTTAGTAGCCGTCACGAAATTGCGTGCTTCAAGGCCACGGAAGGCCCGCAGTCCTCCTTGCTTTCAGGCAGCAAGCAGTACATCTGTACGTCATAAAGGGACATGGATATTGGTCGTCCGCTCTTTCTATACCTCAGCACCAGACGGAGTTGAGTGATCCTGGGAGGACCGGACTGGACGTGGTGGCGTAGAAACACCTTCCTGGCAGTGTTGGGAATCGAATCCTGATCGTCCAGCGTCTTTACTGAGTTATTAAAAGAACTCAGTGAAGCACAAATAGTCACTCTTATCAAATCAAGGCATTTTCCGCCTTATATGGAACCTGTGACGCCTATCTTGAGCCATCCGGTGAGGTGAGACCTGACCAATCCCCAGCTTGAAGACTGTCCCTTATCAGCTGTCCGTATTATCTCATGTACGTTCTGCATCTGCGATCTGCCGTGGTGACAAGAGACCGCCATAACATTAACTGAGTTATCACGGTTTGTCAAATTAAATAGGTACCGTCTTTAAAACGTTTGAGTTGAAGCTGGACATTTATTACCAGGTACCGAGGTCTAGAATGAGTGGAGCTTTAAGTCTACATTTCTCTGTCTTCATGTCATGGTGCTTAAGCTCGAGGGTTGCTTTATCCGTAATGCGAAGCTAATAAAATAAAAGTGGCCTCTTGTGAAATGGATTGGATCTATTTGTCACGCGGTGGCCGACCTCTACTGCTGTAGTCAGTCTATAATAAAATATAAATGGACTCAAATTATTACGAGTTTCCCCAAGGGCTTGGAATATTACAAAATGGAAGGGTTCAGAGACATTTCTTTTACGTGTTAATTTATCACTTTTCGTTGGAACGCGATGTCATTCTTTTTGTTACGTTGTGTTCTACACTGCTTAGACTTTGCGGATGTCCTTGTGCGATTTGAGGTTATCGTGGCGGTGAATGTTCCGGTCTTCTGGGACCTTAAGCCCTGAATATGTAGACAGTATGTATTTCGGAAACGTTGGTATCTACGTATAAGCCCATACGACGTTGCAACTCAGAAGACTAGCTTCGACTGTGTTAGTGAATTCTAGTAGCTGTTGAAACGATTTTAACCGTGTTTTAGAGTCTCTTCGGCACGGGTATGTCGATTGCCGATTGTCGATTTTATTGGGCATATGTGACGTGTACAACCCCTCTGAAATTTATTATTGGCGTTTTCCTCATTGGCATCCCAACAATTACTCCATTCACCCCCAGAAGAAGGCAATGGCAAACCACTTTTGGATCATCTGCCAAGAACGTATATGAACAGGTCCCAGTCCGAGAAAAGGATGGAAGGATCCTGTTCATATGGACCTGTCGTCAGACAGAACACTAAATAAATATAATAAATATACCAAATGGGAGCACATTTGGAATGTAACGAAGAAACAAGAATTCCGTATAAAATTTTGGTTGGAATGTAAGTGAAATAAGATCTGAAGATGTGAGCTGGTTTTTACTTCAGTCAGGACAGGTCCATTGTCGGGAGAGTGTGTGAAGTCGGCGATGAACGTGCAGGTTCAAGAAAAACAGGAAATTCATTTAATACCAGCTGTGTATCAACTGTTGAAGGAAGTCTCATTATCGTGGAGTTAGTAAGGTTATTTTATTTCACTATTTTGTATCGTAGGAGGAGGAGAAGACGCTTGGAAACAAACTGCAAGAAGAAGGGGTGGATCGAAAAGAGGAGAATTAACAGGAAAATTGAGAAAATTGCGTATCTAGAAGTTCTATCTTTCTCTTCTGTTATTAAGGCGTTTGGCAGATTCCGAGCGTGGGTGATGACGCAGACTGCAGAGGAAAATAAATACAAAACTTTTCAAAACGTCGTTGCGAGAGGCAAATACAAAGATACGAAGATAGAATTGAAACATACAATACAGTAATACTTTGTGTAAATTTGAGCCAGAATGAGTTGGTTAAAGACAGGGTTTAGTCGCGGGCTTTAATAGTGACGATGATGAAATGTTGGTAATTTCAAGCTTCTGAAAAAAAATTATTATTTTTTTGTTTGTTGGCATTTGTGTTTCTGAGAGTGCAATTTCCCGCAGCCTAACATGGCACGCGTGTCCCAGTTCCAGCCACTTTGTTCCTTGTGCTCTAGTCGGTCAGGCACCACGACGCAGATGGTTAAACGTCTAAGCCACGAGGGCGTCTCAGTGCGCTCACTGATAAATCCCTCGGGCAATGGACTTTTTATTCTTTAATCACTTTGCCGATACACAGTTTGATTTATCGATTGGCCACGTGATAATGCCAGCAACTTGCGGGCGAAACAACTTGTTGAACCATCATTGTCACACTAGTTGCAATACAGGGTTTTTCAAAAATATTTATACAAATTATAATAGGATGGTCGCTTGTCAGTTTGCTCAACGCTGTCAGCTGTGCCACGAAGCTGTCGGTGTATACGTCTTTTTGGACAACCTGTAATAGTGAAATAAGTGATTTTATGTTACTGTGTGTCTTGTTTCTGTGAGATGGAGTACGGTGCAAGAATGGATATTTTTTGGGTGAGGGTAAATATTACGAGCGAAGGAATCTGACATAGGAACAACTCTTTGGGCGCAGTTACTGCATCTCTGTCTCTGTTATCCTCGGGGCATTCTCGGTGGTTTTGGTAACAACTCTTTGGGCGCAGTTACTGCATGTCTGTCTCTGTTTTCCTCGGGGCATTCTCGGTGGTTTTGGCTTTTCCACACTAGACGCATTGGCAGTGTACCCAGATTTAACCAAGGCGTTTGCTGTTCTAACCCTGCGTCAGTCGATACTGGCCCCTGTAGGTTTAGATTTGTCTTTCCTGTGTTATAGAAGTCTGTGAGGATGAATATGATCTGTGATCTCTTTCATCGTGCCGGAGTCATTAGGGAGAGGATACAGGTTTAAGGACCCACAGATGAGGTGCTTCGGTTGTCATTTGTTTACATTGATAACTTCGAGGCACAGTTGATGGAGGACATGACTAAAATCTTGGGTATGTGTGTCTGGATAATTACGTTAGGAAACCAAGGCCTTATATTTAAATTTCAAGATCGAACGAACACGTTATGCTTATCTAACAACAGTGTCTTGAGTTCGGGTTCTCGCCGTGGCGGGTATGATGATGACTGACGTGTGGATTGTCGAGTCATGTCGTCTAGTGACGTTTACCGACTTAAGCCGAAACAGCCATCTTCATTAGACCCATGTTGATCGAGTAATATCGTCGCGCCTTGTATCAAAATCATTTCCAGTTGTCCGTGAATGGATTGTAACTGACGCCTTGTACTAAGGTGACCAATCATTAAGAAATTTAATGTGGGAATTCCAATGTATGTAGAACAATTTTTTCGGACGAGCGGTCTGGGCCACGGGAACAGTGTCACTCGCTTTCATTCAGATGTCACTCTCTGGTGAAAACAGCAGAAATTATAACTGTTACAGAAGCGTGTGATTTCTTGCTTATTTATTTAACTTAGCGACTTGGTTCAAGATGAGCCTGGATAGTGACTAGTTACGGGCTGGACGACCGCGGTTCGATCCCCGACGGGGGCAGAGGATTTTTCCTCTAGCCTCTGCGTCCAGACCGGCTCTGGGGCCCACACAGCCTCCTCTACAATGGGTAACGGGGTCCTTTCCCGGGGGTAAAGCCGGCCGGGGCGTGATGCTGACCACTCACCCCCATCTAGTGCCGAGGTCAAGGAAGAGAGGAGCTATACCTCCACTCACCCCAAACGCCTACATGGCGTATAGTGGGACAAACTTTACTTACTTGACTTAGTTCAAGAGGTTACACCAGTTAACTTGAATTCAGGATAATGGCCTACCTGGTTCTGTTATTACCGAATCAACCAATTTACGGTCATTAACATTTTAAAACGCGGCTATAAAAGTACGAAGTCGTCTGATGTGTTTAACATGCAAGAAAATTCATTGTGTATCATACGTAGACTTGCAAATGACGTGTCGGCGAACCAACTGCAGTGACTCTTCGTTTATCGCTGTAAGACACGTAACAGCTGCTTAACGTATTCTCGTGTTTAGTCGTTGTCTTAACAAACTTTTTCGATGTATCGCTTTGCTTGCTTTTCTATCTGTAGCGATTGTGGCCACACAATTCGTCTTTCAGGTCTGGGATTGCTTCCGATTTTCCAGAAAGTCTGGTAACTTTACGGAATATCAGGGCATGACGCAGTATCTTAGAGATTTAAATTTAACCCTTTACAGCTCAGTTATAACTATGCCTTATCTGATTCAACAGTCAGTGAAGTCTTAAGTTTGTAATTATTGGTTTCGTATGATTGTCACACCGGTTTTGGGGCCCACCCAGCCTCCTATGCAGTGGGTCCCGGGGATTCCCGAGGGGGTCGGGTCGTGACGCTGACCACTCACCATCTAGTGCCGAGATCAAGAATGAGTAGGAACTATATCTCCTCTCCCCCCAAGCGCCTACATGGCGTATAGTTGGACAGCTCTACTGTATTACTGGCACTCTAAACATGAATTATTTCCTTAAACAGCATTAACCAGTTATTTGTAGTGATGAAGGTTTTCTGTACGGACTAAATTCTTCTGTGTTATTTGGACGAGTGTCGGCTTCAAAGGATTCAACTGCAACTCTCCTTCGATTCTGTTTGCAACTGCTCCCTTACCGAATTTATTCCACGTGTATCTGACAGCGTATTATTTTAAATTTTGCGTGGGTTGTTACAAGGTTCGATGATTTTTTTTTTCCTACCCAGTTACGTTGCTCGAGGCAGGAATTCAGGCTTTGTTTACAAGTCCGCAGAAACAATTTTGGATCCTAAAAAATGTGTTTGACACCCACAGCTTGGTTGGGGTTGTGGATTACTTGTGTTGCAGTGTTGTCTGTTCTAGCATTTGCCCTAAGCTATTGGGAATCTGCAATCTACAGAATATCCCTGAACGGCTTCGTCCTAAATGTCGGTGATGAAAACAGTAAATTGTACAATACCGGTCTGTGGACTCTTGTGGGAGACTTGTTGTGTAAATGTCCAGCATTAGTTCCCCATTTTACATTATATAAGTGTCTCTCACGCCACGTTACTTGTGTATTATTGATGATAATGGAGTAAAATAATACAGAGATGTAGTAGCCTTCTATAGCATAACGTTTATACCAAATTTTATGAAAGTCCGTCAAATGATTTGCAAGTTTTTTTGTGGAGACATACACAGGTATGGTAACTTCTGTCTCTATTATGAACTGTTAAAAGGGGTTGCTAATTGTCCTTTGTCTAGAATTTTCAAGAAGGTGGAGAGAGAACTATTTCGATCTCCTGGTTCGAATTCTAAAACAGAGGACGTCACGCATTGTATCAGTCATTTGTCTCGACTACCCTCTTCAACCCTCGCGTGTCGCTGTCTCTCTCTCTCGCTCTCTCCCGCCCCGTGATCCCTCACGCCCTCTCCCTGGTAATGGGATGAAAACGATCGAGTACATCCCCTATATAAAACAATCAGGAGAATTAATACCCCTTACCCATTCCTTGCTTGTAACATTGTTTCCTTCTGTATCCCCGCTTTCTCCTTGGAACCCCTAATGGATTTTCTATTAATTTCTTCCTCGCCCGGACACTAATCCGATTTCAGACTAATTTACGTTGAAGAATTTCGCTATTGGAAGACTCAGACTGCTTCCTCTTGTTACTTTAATTGGTCGCCGTGTTGGATGGACCTGAGCTGAGGGCTTAGACACTTCATTTTATAATCCTGGGACGTTTTCCTGTTCCGATTTAGATAAGCACTGGAGTACAGCGAGCCAGTTGTCAGATTCTCAGGTAGGTTAGAAGTAAAAAGGCAACCGGAACAATTTCTTTGGGCCAAATGCTTGACGGGACTTAGAGGTAAATTTGTACCTAATTCTAGATGTGAGCTTCGTGCTTTAACCCTCTCTTATCGAGAAAGCATGCCTATTTGGAGATTTAACAGGCAAGTATGATTCAAAGTACTTATCATGGAATCTTAAATGTTTCTGGAAACGTCTGTACACCACTGTAGCTTATAATCCAGGGATGCGTAATCTATGGTCCGCGGAAAAGCCAGGTCTCTTCGTGGCGATGTTCAATTATTTATAACATAATTGTTTATTTTAGTGGTTCTACAACCCGTTTGTGGGTCTTTCCCGTCTCCTTTTAGGAGGTTTCTTAGTACTTGAAGTGTGCATTTGTGAGTAGTGAGTAACCAGCCCACTGACTGCACAATTTCTACTCAATCCTGATTTAGCTGCCAGAGCCATCTAGCAGTGAATCAGAAGAGACTTGAGTGATAAATAGCCACTGAATTTTGCTTACGAAACCTCTCGTATCAATTTTTAACATGAAAATCTTATTATATTTTATTCCTGATATGTGAAGGGAAATTTTTGCAGTCGTTATAACTCTTAATAAATGTACTTCAATCGATAAGTTGACTAAAATGCAAGTTTTGGATTTTATAGTGACTTTTTCTCACTTCTCTTAAACTGGGTATAAAAAAACTGAGTGAGGCCCCTCAGAGTTCGATTTAATACGACTCGTAACACGTGGAGGGCCCTAGTCTGAGTTTGGGTATCGTGTCCGAATTAATAATTTATGTTCATCAGTAGTTGCTACATAAAGTTGCACCACCATCCTAAATCAAATTTTTAAGAACGTGGGAATTTTTTATTTTACAAATTGATTCATATTGCACACACACAGTGTTAATGCATCGTTTGCGCAATTTTGTGATTACATCATCTTTTTCTATAAACGCAGTGCAGTGAGATTAATTAATGTTTTCTGATGAATTCTAACTTACCCTGCATGAATCTTATGTTAAACAGTATGTTCTGCGCGGAAGACTATCGCCTGGAGTGTATTAGGCAAACAAATTTCCATTAAGGCAAATGATTTGGGGCTGAAGATTTCTGTCTTCTGGGTTGTTGATCGCCCTGATGACGGAGGCAGTATGACCTCTGAAACGTTGGTTAACATCTACCAGACTGTACAGCACAACAACCCAGAAGACAGAAATCTTCATGCTCATCGCCCTGATGACGGAGGCAGTAGGACCTCTGAAACGTTGGTTAACATCTACCAGACTGTACAGCACAACAACCCAGAAGACAGAAATCTTCATGCTCATCGCCCTGATGACGGAGGCAGTAGGACCTCTGAAACGTTGGTTAACATCTACCAGACTGTACAGCACAACAACCCAGAAGACAGAAATCTTCTTACTCACCGCTGTGAGAACCTCAAATCTTACATTTGGGGCTACTTGACAAACAAAGAAGTTGGGCGACTGAATTTTATAAGTGGTACACGTAATGCAGAGAGGTGCATGAATATTTTATAATAATGCTTGAAACCATCCACTGGGAACGACTTCCAGCAACATGAAAATATATTTTCCAGGAAGACCCTACCCAATACCACACGGGCAAACGTATACGACACAGGATTAGTGTACCGGTCTGTTCTGGTGTCATTTCCTTTTTTTTTGGAGGAGAATCGAATAATTCTTGAAAAATGGTAGTATATTATCTGCAAGCACGTAATATCAAGACATATAGATTCCAGCACGGAATTATTTACATGTTGTGACCGACGGAATTGCAAATAAAATAACTTGCACACAGAACGACATTCCAAGAATCAATAGTTCATGTGCGGTGCCTTGACCTTGGGAGTGAATATACTTACATTAAGGAAGTAATCAAGTCGATGTCTGACAGGTGGATAGTGGTAATTAAGGCACGTGGGGGGCCCCCACGTAGTATTGATGTTACAAAACAGGTCAGGGCGATGGAATATTGTCTCCTTTGGCTAATGTCTTTTTTATCACTCAGATAAGGTAACAACATTGTTTTGATATTAGTTCTTTACTGCCCAAAACTGCTACTTTTGTACGTGTTTCAAGTAAGAGTTGAGGTCACGTCGGCGAGTAAATAGATGGCTGTCGTCTGGGTTGTTGCGCCGTGAAGTCAGGTTGAAGTTTACTGACGTTTTAGAGGTGTTTGTTGCATTCGTTTTCAGGACGATCGCCCTGATGAAGGCAGCAAGCACCTCTTAAACGGTAATGTGTTCCTGGCTGTACGACACAAAGACCTATAAGTAAGCCATCTTCGTAATCTCCGCCCTGAGAACACCAGTTCTCAGTGTGTTTCAGGTAGTTCATAAAAGAAATATGTATAATCACGGCCTGCGCTGCGTTTATGTTAAAACAACGTTTTAGTTGTCAGTCTTGCAGGTAATGGGATAATGACATCTGGAAGGAAAGACGGCCATTACTATGTACTGTAAGCTACATGTTTTTTATAAACTTGCATTGAGTTGTTCGTCTCATCTGGCCGCTACCCTCCGGTGTAACGACACAATTTTTCTGAAGTTCCCCGATCTGTGGTTATTTCGATATAGACCCATCTGGTCTCACGATTAAAAATAAATGTCTCTACTATAAACTATTTATTTGCTTGTTTTAGTTTATTTTAGATTATAAAGCGCCTAATGGTAGGTTGGTTCTGAATGACACATTCGAAAAAAATGTTGGAAGGAAGAGGTCGATGCTAATTTTGAAGTTTTGCCACCAT
Organism: Zootermopsis nevadensis; assembly: GCF_000696155.1. Next base: position 185,456 of record NW_019060660.1, on the reverse strand, counting down.
AAATGCGCCTGGAAGGATTGCGTGACGTCTTGTGTCTCTCCCGTTTTGTCTCAGAATTCCAGGCTCGTCCTAAGGAAGCCGTTTCTACCCATTGAATGGCATTTGTGCCAAGTGGTTAGTTCCTTTACAGATTGTTATTTAGTACTGAATGAAAATGGTTTAGAAACTTGGATTTGAGACTTTCGCGGCGAGTACAATCAATAAAATCTCTGGCAATCAGCCGCGTTAACTGGTTATGTAGTAAACCGACGTTTCGGGAACAAACTCTGTCCCCATCTTTAGGGTTCTGATGTGACTGGATCCTCGGAAGTCGTTGTTTAGAAACTTGTTTGGAACAGGGTACGAATTCAGACACGTCAGCTTTAAGCCACCCAGTTTCAGCCTGCTAGTCATTTGGGTACCTTACTTCATGACCTCTGGGTCAAAATATTTCCCTCATCAGTTTACTTCAAACACCTTATACAAGTGTCACACCCACATGAAACAACTATATAGTACGTACAGTCGACCTAGGCCCTGCTCCAATTTCCTGTACAAATGACACGTGACGTCACTCCAACCAATAACAAAGCCTCGCGTTTCAGCCACGTTGATGGTTCTCCTGACCTTGTTTCCTTCGAAGTGTAACCGCTGTGGTTTCGGCTGACTCGGCGTCACTGTCCCCGCCTGAGTATTTTTGCGCGGGAACTGTTCCGGGGAACGGAACATTTTTGGTGCTATTTTGTTCTGCTGTGTATAAGTGAACTCGCTGATAGTCATCTCTGTGATAGATGTCGTCTCTGTATCTCGCTGTGTTTGTGTTGGAAGTGTAAGGTCACTGAGGTGGGTGTGATATATCTGTCTGATAATGAGCAGTCCGTGGCCTTAATATCAAACTTCCGTGCTGCATGGTATCCCTAATAAACCGATGGTAACAACAATATAATCACTTTGTAAGTCGCCAGCTCATTGTGTATTCATTCACCTGTGCACCATGTGGAGGGGTGTCCAGCGTTGCTGTCCACACATTTCACGCATTCTGAGAAGACTGTGTCTCGGATTAATTTCTCTTATTTTGTTTTTGCGTTTTCTCGAGCTTGCCTGTTGTGACTTTCGAAAGTTTATAAACTGATGCCCTGTATTCATATGATCTGCCTTAATAGCATAATTGAAGTTTCCTTGTAATTTTGAAATTATTCGTGAAACAGGTTGACTTTTCGACGCGGAAAATTAGGTTCTAGCATCTTCTTTATTTCTTCGGCTTTCCCTTATATGTGAAGTCTCCCACAGGCACAGACTCAACACACATTTGGGTCTTTCAAGTACTGAACTACGAAGAAGACCCTTGGCCCATTAGCAGTACTGACTAGATAAATAACAAAGTAACTAGTGTTCGACATTTATCCGCTTTTGAAGACTGTCCCTCACAAATTACTCGTTTCTTCCATTTGAAGCTGCATGTTCTGCGCATTGTAAAGTCTTTGATTTTACTACTCGAACAGCCCTTTCATTACAAGTCCCTTTTCAAATACTTCCAACTTATGGTTCCCCCCACCCAGAGAAGAGGCAACATTAGACGAACGTTTGGCGCGTTCTGAACAAGAAAAATGCAACGAACTGATCTCTCTCTCTCTCTCTCTGCCACACACACGCGCAAATATATAATATGCTCCTATTTATATCTCGCCAAGCATTTACGTAAAGAAATTATCTAGAGGAAGATAATATAGATGTCTACAAAATACTCCTTAGCTAGCTGTATCTTATATAACATTTATACAAATCTCTGACATTTGAAAAAAATCATTAGCATAATAAAGACGCCATTGGCCTGAATTTTCGCTTCCCACACCGACACGTTGAGGTAATAAATACTTACAAAGTCTAAGGACGTAGAAGTTTACACCCAAGGGCGACTCTGTAACCGAATTGTGGCCTTGAGAAACTGCGAATTGCGAAGAGGTTCTGTGACCTCCAAGGTCAAAAACTTCTTTCATTTTCGCACCAGTATGCTGTCGTGTTAACACACCGGAGGAATTTCCTGATTTGGAATCTGCGCTTGGCCACTGACTGTGACCAATTTATTACGAACGTACTGGTCACTGCATTCTGGACTTTCCGCAGTTGTCAGCGAAGTAGACATTGAAGCGCGAAGTTTTACGAATACACAGATTATATAAATGTGTTCGTTGCTGCTTTTCATTACTCGTTCACATTAATGTTCGTCTGTCGCGGAAACAAATTTTCTGAACATCTTATTTCCGGTAAAAATGTAGCCGTCTCTTTTCCTTCACCTTTCATTTTCCGACTTTAATGTATGCATTTCTTGTCTGCCTCGTGCGTGCTACGTGCCCCGCTAATGTTTCTTCTTGAAATCAAGTAGCCCTCATGCACCATCGCCATAACAGGACAATCACAAACTATGAAGTTCATCTTGTTCTGTCAATTCCCATGAAACTTCTATCTTAGATGACGTATCTTCGTCAGCATTCTGTTCTCATGAAGAAGTCGATTATGGTCTGGATTGTGACGTTGTGTAGTATTGTAGGCGTTCACCAATGTTTCCGAGGAAGGCGTCGAATCCGTCTTCAGGGTAGAAGATCACATTGCACGAAGTCACAGTCTAACAGACCACTCAAGATTTTAATATTTTGTCTTCATGTCTTGGGAATGATGAATCTGATACAGAACCAGAAGGATGTTTGTAAACAGCGACAATGTCTAGAGAGCAGAAGAACAGGGACTTAATTGTCTTATTAAATATGCAATATAGGCCTATAAATATAAATTTTGAGCAGTATTTGCTGGATTCATTGCAGTCGTTGTTTGGAGCCGCCTGAAACTAATCAAGTCTATTGCCCCCTCGATTTTATTCTTGTGTCTATGGAAAGACATAGCAACAATAAACTAATTCCCTTTTTGTCAGGTAAGATGAATGACATGCAGACGATAGGATCTGCTCAGTCTGAATGGGGACACGTGTTGAAATAAAAGGGAACGAAATTGCAATAAATTTTAAAGGGTTGTCACCTGGTTTCTTTCTCTAGCAGTCACCAAAACTGATCTCTGTACAGAGATAACACAAGCACAGACCAAGCACGTCAGGCAGCAAGAACATAATCCACCATATTGTTTTTCTGGGCAGTAACGCCATTTGGACTTTAAGGCAAATACCAACGTTATGGAGAAATGCTGTCTGCATCTTCAGGGCTGAAATGTGGTTGTTGGAAGTGAATCTTCCAAGCCTAGACCCTCTTCTGACTCTACAAGCTGTCCACTTTCTAACAACCTTACTTCAGCTCTGAAGATTGAGACTTTGTCGCTTCGAAATACTGATATCTACCTACAAGCCCACACGGCGATCCTACCCGGAAGACTTATATCGACAGCAAATCTCGAGATCTTGTCATAAGTAGTGTTCTTTAAGATGGGACTAACGCATCCCCCATCGGGGAATTTTCTGCTATTCGTGTGAGGTATTTAATGATCTTGGTCATACTGTCCTGTGAATGCAACTGAAGAACCTTGAAAGAGGCTGTTATTGGTCCAGATATTTCTTTTAGCACTTTTTAAGACATTTCGAAACCCCCCAAAAATCAACGATGTTTCTGGCAGTGAGAGATATCCATAGATTCTTACGCTTTAAGGCGTTCGTTATGAAGCTTACTTCACACGCAAACTGTAACCTACTAGTGCATTATTAATAAAATTTTCATGTTACATAAGTTGTTATTATTGTATTGAATGTTTAGGAAAACGTCTTTACTTAAGTACAGATTCCGTCTACGTTAATTTCTTTGAATATAACCTCAAAATTTCGCATTGTCGCCATACTTGTAACTGTTGACTTACGAATAATTTCCCAAATAATTTTGCATATATGTTCGTGATCTGTCTCTATACTAGATTTTAAGTGTAGATAATATAGTTTATACCTCAAAAGTTCGCTCGTCCGCCATGTTGCTATTATTGTTTGTAGGAAATTTAAAATACGATATTTAGGTGGTCTCTAATGGCACAACATTTATGTCACGTTTCATGTTCTGGAATTTTTTTCCAAAAGTTTGAAGCTAGGAGATCTTTATCAGGAGATAAACAGGTCCCAACGTGAAGCTAACTACTTATTTTAATCTGGAAGTGAAACCTAGAAATCGTCGAAGCTTTGCAGATTGTCTGAAGAAGTAGACCTAATGGGACGCGATAAGCTTGGACAACCTTGAGAACCCCGTGACTTTGAGTGAATAGGACACACACGGCTAGATGTGCTGTTCGCGCGAGTTAACACGTCATTAAGACTCCCTCGAAGTACAGGCGACCTCATGGGAATGAATACATTCGTCTGATTAATTAATGTGCTATTTGCATTGCATTGATGGACGAGGCACGGACTGTCTCGTGAGAAACTGTTACTATAACAGTGAGCAGCTTCGTGTTCTATTTGACGGCTTTACTTTGATAGTAACAACTCTTATATAACTGTCATGGACGATTTCTAAGCTCCGTATTGACTCGTGTTGTTTTTTGAGAGCAGGCCCTTTTTGAAATTGAGGTACGCCGTTGTGTGAGCAGGTGAAATTAAGTCTAACGTGTGCGGCGGTGGGAAGAGTGGTTAGCATTCCTCTATCTGCGAGGCCCGGATTGAGTCACAACCATCTCCTTCCCAGTTCATCAGTTTCACTCACTGTTCCTGACATTCGACTCCACATCACGTAAGCTGGCTTTAAAAATAATAAAAGTCAATGGAAAAATGTATCAATATTTTTTTGTTCGTTATTGGTTTGCGTAGGCCTATGGAGACAGTTAAACCGTTTGGAATGGGTTGTAATGTCTGCACATAAATTACTGTTTCTTGGTGCGTACATCCGTGTTAAGAGGTTGTTCCGACCACAAAAGGGGCTCTTGTTGGCGAGTCTGACCGCTACATAACTCTCCCGACGTGGGACGTATGACTACAGAATAAAATATTTGAGCGCAAAACGAGAACAAGACATTTGATTTTATGGTATGTTTGTTTGAGATGCTGTCACAAACAGGAGCTCAAGTTAAACCTAACCGTAAATAGTAGATGAATTGCAAAGGACTGAGAGAGTGAGGATGTAGATTGGATGAATCTGGCTCCAGTGGTATCCTGTTGTGAACACGGCAGTAATTAGCGGGCTTACATAGACGGTAACAAATTTCGTGGCCTGTTGAGCGTCTGTGTGGGATGTGTGTCGCGGGTTGAGTTAGTGTTTCATTCTTAATTAAGCTTGCATCAAACTGAATGACGTGAGTATAAAATGGTGGGGCTTTATGCTAAATTTGGAAGAAATTAAAAAGTGCAATACGAAACCATCTTTTGATTCACGTTATATTTCTGTCATTTGCAAAATGTCTATATTAATTTACATACATTCATGTTCCTTTGTTTTATGTGTGGGAGGCAAGCAGGCGATAAGGTAGGGTCACGTCAGGTCAGGTCTTGCCACGCAAATGACAAAGTTGTTGGTATTATTGGTCCACTCATTTTTCTCAGGCCTCTTGTATATCTAATTGACGGCTTTCGCGCCATTTATCATTTGGTATCTTGATACGATTTCATGAACTTGATTGTGCCTATTGATCGTCACCTATTCGTCATCACACTGTAACTGCGTCATATCTCATCTCTTGTTCTTTTTTCCTCTTAGTTTGTTTCCATAGTAACTTTTAATTGTAATGTTGGAAACTCACAAAATGCTAGGATGGACTTTCAAGATATGGAAAAAGATTTTTTTTTCCCTTATGTCAGCGGGAAATACCAAAGAAAACCCGAAAAGAAGATGCCGGTGTTTGTGAATCAGTAATTTTAAAATAATAGCGGTATTTGTTAGCAATGTTTATGAGGGTTTTTTTTGTTAATACGTAGGATAGACATTAACAATTTTTTTCGATAAATCCTGCCTCCAGATTTTTACAGTACATTTCACCGACTCAAAAAGAATGTTTTTTATGTTCGCCGTGAGAACTTAAAATCTGACAATTTAGAAGAAGCCAGTAGATAGATTTTTGAAACTGCGCGAGGACACAGTGTTTCTAGCCCCTGGTGTTGATTTTCTGTGTCTTTTAAATCAGGACGGACTTCATCGTGTACTTTCTATTACAAATTATCGCATTTCAAACCTGACTTGTATAAAATAGATGGTATTAATTCTGTGTAAAATAGTATAGAATTTGTAGGTTTCTCTTTCAGAAAAACAATGAATGAAGGACCATATTTTTTGTGTAACTTTTTATAGATAGTTGTGGTTTGTTACCATCTTTAGTATACCACAACGCACCGAATTGCGTAGATGAACTAACTTTTTTGTTTTTTTTGTAGTCTAAATTAGTGAGCTGGGTTTTCGTTAATCGGCCTACAGCTGTTGATATAAGGGTTTTGTTGTGCCTTTTAAGAGTCGCGTTGTGGTATGTTTTTTGTTATTTTGATGCAACGCTCATTCCAGTGTCAATTTGCGTTAATACAGAATTAATTTTTAAAGCGTCATACCAAGTTTGTACGTCAGACATTTACTGAAGCAAGTGGATTACAGACGTTGGTATTGGCAGTAATTATGATCGTAATTATGGTGTGTATCTGACGACTAACGAAGCAAACATAATTTCTCGAAGTGTCAAAAGCCGACAGTCGAAACACGCGGCATCCATAAATCAAGCATTTCACGGATTTGTGGGAACGCAAACAAATATTCTGATCTAGAAAATCCAACTTCTTGTCACATAAAGAGGAAATCAACGTGCCAAAATAAAAAGTGACAAACGCACACACATTCAGTGACAGTGACGTTGATGGTACTTGGGGCAGATACAATGACGTAATCTTGGGGTCTCGGGTTCGATTCCCGGCGGTGCCCGAATTTATAACTTGTGTTGGGCAAGGCCGTGGTCTAGGCAACACGGAGTTTTCCTCCGTGGCATCCCAACAATTACTGCATTCACACACAGAAGAAGGCAATGGCAAACCACTTGTGGATCATCTGCCAAGAACGTATATGAACAGGTCCCAGTCCGAGAAAAGGATGGAAGGATCCTGTTCATATGGACCTGTCGTCAGACAGAACACTAATTAAAATATATACACCTCGTATTGTTCTGGCCGATGTCGTAGACTAACGACCGCGTTCCCTGCGCTTGATTCTGGAGCTCTGGGTAGCAAGGAGCCGTCATTACTGTAACAGGGATATTGAACTTTCGGGTCGTGCTATCTGTGTTACCCGCCGTACTGTTTGCTCCACCGGAGGTGTGCGAACCTTTCTACGATCTGCGTGCTTCCGTTCCGATATCGAGGAAACCGCAGCGTCCTGTCGACTTCCTAAGGAAACCTCTGACAATTTCTCCTTTTCCACGTTCATTCATCTGCACTGGAGGATCCATGCCCTGAGACTTATCCTTGCTCACTTAGTTTTTCGTTTTAGTTTAATTTAATTTGTTTTAGAAGGCGTCTTTTTTTCTCATTTTTGTCCTGTTCACCAGTCTCTTTTATTGTCGATATTTTTAATTAATTAGCCGTCACAGTGGCCGCGTGGTCTGAGGCGTGGGCCTTGTGCCACTTGGTCACTGGTACCGTGGGTACGAATCCCAGTCAAGCCAAGGATGTCTGTCCGCGGTTTTTCTGTGTTGGGCTGATCACTCGTCCAAGGAGTCATACCAACTGTCTAATAGATCAAAACCAACGAAAGTTGGGACCCGCAGATGTTCAAGGCACTGAAGAACAGGTCGCCTAGGTATCATAAGTAAGTATTTTTTAATTATTATGCTTATTACCAAGAAAGCCGTATTATTATGATAGCGAAATTAAGGAGTCTCAGTGGGCCCGAAATATAGTTTGGATGAGGAAAATAGGAAATCCGTCACCAGTTTTTGTGGAGAAACCACTTCGAACACCAAATGAGAAAAAATTATAAGGTCGCTGTTGCGGAAATACGTTGTACTGTGGAACGTTGATCTGATTGGCTCAGGATCGTGTCGGATTTCTGTCTTTTGTCTGTCTGGGTAGCATCTGTGATTGGCCCGAGGTGAGAGTTAAAACAATTATCGTTCGGAATCCGTTACTGCTATTTTATCTCTTGCGGCTTTCACAACTCAGTATAAGGTTTTTGTGGATATCATGTGTTGTAGATGGTTGTTTTGCGAAAGAGAAGTTCTGCTGTGTTTTACAACTGAGAGACGAGGAACCAGGCATCAAATTTTAAGGAGACAATCAAAAGGATTACCTTTATTTAAGCGAGAGTATTAAAGAATGGCGAACTTGTGTGTGGCTCTATCACAAGGTGTGGGTCGATCAAGAATGATTCGCTCTTGTACTTAATGGGAAAACACGACATTTAATACCTCGCAGAAATTAACATGACATGAGTTTCAGTTCTTTTATCGTAATGTTCACTGAAATTCTTCCTATATTATTTATGCGCCTTAGTGTTGAGACTCGAAGATTGCGATCGAACATAAATTAGTTACAATTGTATATAATCCAGCAAAGTTATTTTCTAGTCAGAGTTCTATAGTAGGCTGGTAGGATCAGTGTAAACACGTCTGATGGTGATTACTTGTATTTGTTTGGCTCAGTCACACAAAATCATTGCAAGCATTCAGACTTGCGTCTTATTGAGTCGTTAAGCGTGTGGTACCATTTTCATAGACACATATTTTTCTGGTAAAACCTGTTGAACATACTTTAAATTTTTGTTCCCAAACCCTGCGTGGATCTATAAGAGGAATCTCGGATGTTATTGGATACTTGTTTACTGTGTTTAATATTTATTCTTTGTATTATAGCTTCGTTTTGGTGTCCATTGAGGGCCGAAGTCCATGGTGATTCAGTAAAACGACGACCATTATCATGGTGTGCTATAGGTGTTGATCAAAATTTGTTATACATTTCATACCCTACCCATCTAGTCATACTTGATTTGATGAGGAGTGGGAATTATTAATCTCCTCATTGTGTAATTCTCTACATCCTGTTGTAAATTCCTCTCTCTGAAGCCCAGACATTCTCCTTTTCGCCTTATTCTCAAATACAGCCGACGTTTCTCGTTCGCGGTTTTGCGTATTCGCGGAAAATTTGTTGTGGTAAGTTTATGTAACACAGGCGTA
>NW_019060660.1:142638-170314 GCF_000696155.1 Zootermopsis nevadensis | reverse complement strand
AACATTCCCCCCGCACCGCACCAGAAACGACTACCCCCAGCAGGGATTTTCTCGTGATCTGTGGACAGTACATCCATTCGTTTTAAACTGGATTTTGGAGACGATTAATTCTGTCATTAGAAGCGTCACAGGGAAACTGCGTTGAGTTTATTGTCTCCGAAACCAGATAGTCGTTCAGGTTTGTTATTTAACGACGCCGTATTAATTTTTGTTCATGGCGAATCGTGCCCTCGTTTCAACTGTCCCGTTCTCCGTATGTGGTCCGCCGGTCCGCTGTTGATAATGTCGACATGCAGGTACCACAACTTAAAGAAATGCATTCTTTTTCTATTGTAGAATTTGAAGACTGCGAAATTTGAGGCTGTCGAGACGGTGAAAATGTCGATGTTGATCTTCTGGGTTGTAACACCGCGTGAACTTGTAGGCAAACAACGTTTCGGAGAAAGGTACTGTCTCCGTCTTTAGGGTTGTAACCAACATCGATAAACTGCTTGTGTCGAACATCAGTAAACGTCCTACGCCCTTTTAATGCTACATAAATAGATTAATTTTATTTACCGGTATTAAATGACCATGTTCAGACGTGCTGATAATCAGGATTGTAGACTATTGTGTGCGCTCGTGTTTGAGTGTTTGTCTAGGTCTATAATGTGAGACGGACAGGGTTATCGGAAAACCACTCCAGATTCGCCGATCCGTGAATCAGAAGAGGTTGAGAACAGCTTCTACAGAGTTCAGTTAAATCCGTATCGACGCGAAAGACTTTGGTTCTGTGTTAGACGATTACACGTTTACAAATCTCCAATTATGCCTGTCAGAATAACGAAATAGAACGTGGATGGACCTCGTATTCTACTGAGATGTGAACCGGTGTTCTCTACGCGTCAGGCATGGCCACCGGAATCAGCATTGTATCAACTATCGAGGTTATTTGGTGTATAATGAAATGAGAGCTTTATCGTGCACGATAAATTCTAAATGGCTGAAAAGGAAGTGGTCGTAGCCCGTTGGCCTTGAGAGGCAGTCCGTGTGGCTGAGAATCTATCCGGATGTTCCCCCCCCCACCCCATGGAGCACACGGGTTCTGTTCGGAATTGTGGCGACAGAAGACACTGGTTTTAAAATGGAAATCTCATGCCACGTGCTGTGTATAAGCCAGTTATTGTTATCACTGTGGGATCCACCGGCCGGTTTAACGACAGCTCCAGTGTAGACGTGTTAATAGCCTGTAACAAGTAATTATCCAGGACGATGACTTTCCACCATTGTTCACCAAAGATTACAGACTGCATTAGAAAAAGAAGATTTTAAATTATGTTTGTGAAACTTGTAAGGTACTGTGCCGAGAATTAGCGTTCTTATCACTGATACCGGTGACCGTGAGGCCTAAGTGGTGTACAGGTTTTTTACGTACTGATCCAGTTCAAGGATTTCTACTGCGTCTTAACAAACGTTAGGGCTTTCAGTTAAAGAACTTAACGTTCGAATCGGTCTGTATCACCAAGATCAAGAATGAGAATAGGACGGAGAAATAATGCTCCTAGTTACGTAACTCCCTTTCATCATTGCCTTGACGGAGAAATAATGCTCCTAGTTACGTTACCTTACCTTTCATCTCGTCTTCGTTTCATTATTTTTCCGTGATTCGTGTTTTCCTTAGTCTTATCCTTTCTGGCTTAACATGTGATTTCCTGAATCCTTGCAAAGGCGAGCGACAAGGCTACTTTCATAAGATCAGACTATCTCGAAGAAGGAGGAGTACACTTGCCGAAATATATGGCCCCATCAAAATAAAGTCTGCTGTAAAATTAATAAGTGTTGACGTATCCTTTCTAGTAACTACACCTCGGGAGGACATGATTTGCGGACACATGGTTGCCCCCGTAAGCCTGTTTGACGTGAGCGTTGCGTTATTAAGAAGTTAGCTCTTAAATGGCCTGGACTTCGGGTAAGAATTTACACATAAAATACCAGGTCGGTGAAGGAAGAATAGAAATTTGCAGTGCAACTGCAACCCTTCTCCTGTACACTTTCCTGGACCACGCAAGTCACTCCTGTCTCCCCTCTTACCCCGTTCAGGGGCGATTCTTGGCATCTGTAGAGTGGAGACGCAGGGCAATTCATGGCGCCAAGGGGCCGACTTGTCCCCCCCCCCCCCTCCATCCAAAAACCTTGGGAAGTTGTCCCCTCCCACTTCCCCTTCTGGTAATAATATAGGTAAAGTTCTTTCTTGCTACTGTGCTGATGTTGAAGCTACAATGTTTGGAGCCGAGGGTTGACCATCATTTAAGATTTTGTTTCAAGGATGTCTGATAATCAGTTTACAACAGTTTGCTTATATATATATATATATATATTGGCTGCCCAAACGTAGATGTTGCGTCGTGTGGTCTGGTAAATGACCGACTTTTCAGAGGAGTTTACTGCTTGCATCATCAGTGCGAAAATGTAGTCTTTCAGAAGTATAAAACACGTGAAAATAGTTGCTTCACACGGACCTACTCGGTGTTTCAAATTTTGAATGGTGACTTCATGGACAATGCACTGTAGATGTGTGCAGTTTCCACAAGGAACGTGGAAAATAGCAACATGACAGCAGAGCAGGATATTTTAGATTTGTACTATAACTGATTATTCATTGTAACTTGGCATGTGGTGATGCATTTATCTGGTGCATGATGGCAGAATCGACATTCTGTATGTTTTTCCTGCAAAGCGACAAACTACGGACTGGACACCGTAGGGATTCCCCAACAAGGGCATTTTATTTTCAATGTTCCTTCTCAGTGCATGAGGTCTATGATTCTTTGGGCCTAGGAGAGAAGACGATTGGGCGTGGAGAAAACTGCATAATGATGAGCTTAAAAATCTGTACTCCTCTCCCAATATTGTCAGGGTGATTAAGTCGAGAAGAATGAGATCGGCTGGGCATGTAGCGCGCATGGATGGGACAAGAGGAGTGCACCGGGTATTGGTTGGGAAGCCTGAGGGGAAGAGATCTCTGGGGAGACCTAGACGTAGATGGGAGGATAATCTCAGACGGAATCTATGGGAGATAGGAGTTGAAGGCGATTGGATTTTGTTGGCCCAGGACAGGGACCGGTGGGGGGCTTTGGTTAATTCGGTGATGAACCTTCGGGTTCCGTAAGCCATCTAGTTGGTTGGGTCCACTATTTGGGAAGCCTGAGGGGGAGACCTAGACGTAGATGGGAGGATAATCTCAGGCGGGATCTATGGGAGATAGGAATTGAAGGAGACTGGATTTTGTTGGCCCAGGACAGGGACCGGTGGAGGGCTTTAGTTAATTCGGTGACGAACCTTCGGGTTCCGTAAGCCATCTAGTTAGTTAGTTATATGATTCTTTGGCTGCAAACCCCAAAACGCTCTCATGAGACCATGGGTCATCTTGGACAAAGTGACATTGGGGCAGGATTTGCTTCCGTTAATCATTTCACCTTTTCTGTATTCATCAACGCGACAGCTCCGACCAAGCAACGCGTGCCTTTAGTCTTAAGTTAGTGACTTCATCTCTGACCGGGCTCTTGGGTGGTCTGTGAGTAAATGTAGTTTTATTTCGTGCTAACGAGTGCAGATGTCATGTTTTCAGGTTGGGTAATGCTGGTATAGAATGCACGATCGGTGTCGGGCGAAATGCCAATGTCCGTACCGGAGTAAGTCAGGTCGTGATCTCACTGTTGGGGGAGGAGAATTAATATTTCCGCGTTTTATTTGTGAGTGTTTAAAAAAAATTACTCCACATTTTCATCCGACCTTCTGACTCATTTCAGCCCTTTGAACATTCTAAATTCCTCGATACAATACAGATGTGAGAATCACTGTCGTCACTCGATTTAATAGTATCACCTGCAGATGGCGCGTTGTTCCGTTGGTAGGTGTAACGCTTTGGGAGTTAATGAGTTCGCGTTTCGGTCGGCATATCTAAGTCCGTTGAGGTAAACTCCGCTGATAGTCTTCAAATAGTCCTTTGTTTCGTTGATAAAAAGACTTCTTCGCAGAGATAAGTGCTTGGAATTTTTGGGGGAATTTAGGAAAATGTTCATTACGCAGTGACTGGGAAGCGTTATCTGATATAGGAATTACCGGATGTTCATTAAACTTTCATTTTAATCAGCGGTTATCAACTTGCGGACCGCCGATTTTTTGTACGGCGTGCATTTCTTATAGCATTGTGGTACTGTAAATGATAACGATATTTACCCTAAATCATAAAACACGACGTCATCAGTAATTGGCTGTAATTATCTGTGGGAGCAGCTATTGAGCTTGATCGACGTCAGATAAACAAGGCCGCATCTTGCTGTGATCACTTAGGAGTGATGTGTGTTAATATGCGTGAAAATATATATGAGAATCCATGATTTTAATGTTGTTATTTTAATTTCTATATCATATTAGAATTATGTCAGATATTTAAAATAAAACAAATATATTCTTGGTCATTTTGTGCCATGCATGGCACGTGTGCAATGTGTTGAGAACCACTGGCTTAGTGGTTAGAATTCCTCATTGTTTCGTGACACCATCACACTCATGCTGATCAACACTTCGCCGAGTTCATTACCAATCTCACATCTACTTTGGTCCTGGATTATACGTTGTTGGACGCCAGATATCTACGAGCTTGAACTACGTGATAGAAGATGGTACGAGCAGATGAGAAGGGCAAGGTTTAGAGCACGATGCCTTGTGCCCTGTCGCTTACCTTCCGTTCCCCTACCTCGGGTAAGCTAGCCACAAACGAATGTCTTTGTAAGGACAAGAATACACAACTGGAGGGAAATTTGGAAACTCAACTGACAAGCAGTTTGGCATGTAGGTTCCCTGTGAGCTAAGTTCCTGTCCAGTTGCGCAAACTGGTTATGGAAATAAATATATTACATAAAAAACGTTACTAGTTCACTTAATTGAACAGGGACCTCTTATCCTAGGCGAGGTAAGTGACCTTCCTTCGTGCGGAATTGCGTGGGAAATTGAGGAGATCCCTTAAGTTTCATTATTTAATTAGAGGCTTTACTCTCCGTCACAGCCCTTTGCAGCACGAATTATTAGCCGTAAGCAATTATTCCGTCCTCAAAACAGCTTTTGGTCAAATTCCTTAGCAATTCCTCTTCGTACACGCGTTCTAGAAACAACTGGTTTTCCACTAAAAATGAGAGCTGTTCCATCTGCCTTGTGCAGTAGTCAGCGTAACGGCCAACGAAGCTCGGAGATATCTTGCGACAGGTAGACTTATAATATGATAGAAATCTCGTAGAATGTTTTCATCAGTAGAACTCCAGAATTATTGTAGCACGTGCAGGGGTGAATCTTGAAACAACACTTATTTCCTGTACTCAGCTGTCATGGTCAGTCAGCGATGACTCAGAATTACAAAAAAGTTACGTGGCTCATATCTGCATCTCTTAAAGGACGCTTCGAATTTAATTGCATGTAATTACTGAACTAAGTAGCAAACATTACTGTTTGATGTCTGTGCTGGTTTTGCAAAAAAGAAAAAAAGTTGGCACACAATCGAAGAAATGCAACAAGAATTATCGTCATTGAAGAAACTCCATTTGTATTTGTGTTTCCGACATCTGCTGCAGATGTCATGGACTCCGATGGTTTACATGCTGATTTTTTTTTTACGTGATTGTCAGTCTTTGAAGACTGATGAATTCATGATGCATCAAATACGATGATGTTTACTATGTACTTAGGTAAAAATATGCAATTAAACCTGGAGCGTCTTTTTAGAAACACCCTATAGATAAAAGGACACGGATCTGTCGCCCCGCCGTTGGAACCGGAAGGTTCATCGTCGTTTCCACTGCAGTCTGTTTTAATAAGATTAATTTTAACGTCATACTCCCAGCTATGCCTGTCTTCAAAGTGGTCCGTTTTTCGTCCATGTTTTCCGACTTGATATTTGAATGCATTTCTCATCTGTTCTGTTGTATCGCATGTCCGTTTATTATTTCTTACTGTTTCGGCGTGGTGATACTGGATTTCAGCCACTGACGGGCCCTTTGTATCCCCCAATGATATAAATGAGCAGATTTGGAGCAGGGTTGGAATGCTACTGATCGAGAGAAACCGAAGAACTTGGAGAAAAACCTGCCCCATTGCCACTTTGTCCATCGCAGATTCCACCTGACTCATCTGGCCCCATTTCCAGGTCTGCAGAATCTCCTCCTAGCACGTGATAACACAGCAGTCCACTGGCCTTGTACGTACAACCTATGTGGCTGACCAGAACCATTTTGATACAGTCCACCACAAGAGTAACGTTTCAGATCTTTATTCGGCACGTTGCGTGTTCGACTCTCGGTCGCGTTACTTCTTACCCCCCAGTTACTCGTTACCAAATCAAGTTCTATAATTGCCGTTGCCCTGAGATACGTGGTAAACCGCGCCTTTCACACGTCTTGATTTAAACGTTGTGTGTCCATAAACCTTGCAGTGACCCAACACTCACATCGTGCGTCATCATTGGACTCTGAGCACATCATAACGTAACATGAGTTGGCTGAGAGTGGAATTTCCAGACGAATTACGAATGAAGGTTAGGTTGGTTATGTAATATTAATTATATTTCTGGTGCAAGCATGGAGGCGCTGTAAAAACTTGAAATCACGCGTCAGGTTGGCCAGTTACATCATGAAAGAACTAAGTTACGATGACACCGTTTGGAGTACAGTCACGACATGGAACAGAACTTCTTTTCATAATTCTTGTCCTTTGGTTTTCGCGGATGAAGTTGGTTGGGAATATTGTTTCCCCATACATTACAGTTTCCATCTCCATGATAAGTGTCTGGGAAGTTTAATGAATCCGCTTTGATAACCGCTGCATTCTCGCTCAATCACGTCAGTCAACTCCCACAAAGTTCAGACATTTTCTCAAATACAGACATTAACACTGAAGATGGCAAATGCAAGATTTTGCAACGGTCCTCGTCCGACATGCTTGTTTACTAAAGATAAAAATCTGTAGTCATTTACACAACTAACGAACATAGCAGCAATAAATCTGCTTTCAAATACAGGCTGCTGAGCGAAACATGTAGCAATGTTCCTTCTTGAGACCTTCATTTTGTCTCAGCTGGTGAAGAATTTCTGACGTTCGTGGAACCCAAAGGTCCATTGCCAAGTCCAGGTGTCGATGTTACCAGCAAACTATGAAATCCGGCAATGTATAGAATGCCTAAAGTCAGTAGGTAAAGTATGAAATTCAGGCATTTTATAAAATTCCTAGAACTTTTAGGCAATGTATGAAACTAACAGTTTACTTTATACCATAGAATACCTAGGAATTTTATAAAATGCCTCAGATTCTTTAGGCAAATTATATAACAAAGAAGTTTCTATAATACGATTTATACAATTTTATATAAAACAATTTTTGTTAATTTCTCAAAACTTTTGTTCTGTTCAGTACCTTAGTGTTTTCGCGACTATCCTGCACAACCTCCATCTTGACAGCTTACCCAGTCGACTTTGATTAATTTTAATTTAAACAACCATACAATATTAACATTACCATTTATTTCTACTTTGCCTACTGACTATAGGCATTCTATACATTGCCGATAACATCGATACTACATACATCCTATACTAAATCACTTGAATTCAGTCCACAACCCACGTCCCATTTTTAAAAATCCATTTTAATAGTTTGTCGCCATCTACGACTGGGTTTCTCAAGTGTTCTCTTTCCTTCTTTTCATCTCCCCCATGCACTGCACCTTTTCGAGTCGTCATTGATTTCGCAACGACAGAGAATGGACACTGCGTGATTTAGATGGACTGTGCTCACGCGTGTTCCCACGTGTTGCCTGTTACAATCCACACCGGGTTTGTAATTGCATACATCGATGTGAAGGTCCACGCCATGAAGACGTGCATGGGAACAGGGTCCAGTAATCGTTGGCAAAGAAGCTGGAAGAAGATTTCTGCGCGGCGACCAAGAAAAACGTCGCTGGATGACGTCCGTACATTTCGTGGGCGACCTGCATTGGCATGTGCCATAGGTGTTGCACGTCCTGTCACACGGAGACGCTGTTTCAATCGTCAAAAAACATTGGCGTTCTTGTACAGCTGTACCACCCCGACTTTTACAGGCATGACACAGTAATCTTCATGTGTGTATTTCATGATCATTATTCGGTCACAGCTGAGCCCTGCTGTACGCTGTGTGTCTTGAGTACACCTAAAAACGCCCTGCATGCATTGTGACAATACTGCTGAGAATTGTTACCCCGTTTGACGGTGGCGTGTATCTCGAAAAGTAAGCATCTCAGGACAGGACTTTTTTGTAACAAGGAATCACACTTTGGAGAGCTTGTACCTGAATTTTGTTTCAATGTATAGGGGCTGTTATATATACAGTAAATTTGTAAGTAACTTTTTTTTTGTGGAGACAGGGTATATTCCATGGTCATTAATGACACCAATAACAATGCGTCTGAATAAATTATGCCTATAAGTTGCTTATACGATACAGTTATTTACTGTAAGAACTTACATTCTACGTGTTGTATGAGGTAACCTGCTTTGTAATTTACGGAAAAGTAACTAGAGAAAATTGTTTGACCTTTGTACCTTCACATGCGTTGTGGAAAAAGTTCATAAACTCTCAGGTCGGAACCCCACGTGGGCTACACGCACGTAGTTTCATTCTAAAAATGAAGTGCGGTGATTGGATTCTGATGTGGGGATGACGGTTCTAGAGTCCCGAACACAAGCAGGCGGGGAAACATGTGGTTTAGAACATTCATGTTTGGCCGAGCAGAGCCAGGCGGGAATTTTATTGAATAAATTACCTCTTGCGGGATCATGTTGACTTAACTTCTAAGTAATACGTGAAGTATGTGATTGTTACTTAGCCTCTGTCAGGTCTCATGTATCCTATTTGACTTTGTTTAAATCGATATCACGATGAAAAAGAATTCTACCATTTGCTGAGTTAAGATGTGGGTGAGGTTGGCATACCTGCTCATTGATATTCCTCCATGTTGTAATTGGTAGGCTAAGCTGGAATTTGGGAAAGAATTTCGCGCCCAAGTGCGTCAATGCATCCGTGTCATATGAGATAAATTAGCTGAAGAAACACGAAGACGAATTAGGTAGCTTAGATGGATGTACTAAAGAAAAATATAATAAAAATGAATATCGTATTTTTACGCCGTGGCGACGCGGAGGCGTCGTTTTCTCTTTTATTTCGAGTTGCCATTACTCACCACTCGAGCCAACAATGCAGCACGGCGCTCCAATCGATCGGGGGCACGCATTTTGTACCCGTGTATATCGTAAGAGGTTTTTAAGAATCCAGTTTTTGAGGGAAGCTATTAGTCAAACACATCAAAACATGGCGGGTACGCGTACAGGAGAAAACATGGGGTGGGAGCTGAAGTATTGTTCTGGTAATACCAGCCGCGAGAGAAGATGATGAAAGGATTTCCGCCGAACATGACAGATGAGCATCGAGCTGCGATCTGACAGAAGAGAGGAAAGGGATGCAGGAATGGTGGGGGGAGGACGAGGGGAAGACAAAAATGCCTCTTAACACTTAATGTGGAAAAAATATAAATTGAATCCATGGAGAGCTTGTGAAAAATCATTAATACAAAAAAAAAAACGACCTGAAGTTTTACTGGAACTATTAATGCAGAAATTGCCTATATTACCAGAGTCGTATTTTATTACAGAGACAGAACTGGAAGATCCTCGTTTGTTTTTGAAATGTCTGGCTATCGCCTACGGCTGTTTCTGGAACTAACAACAGTATCGACATTCCTAGATCAGGAGAGTGTCATAATGTTGCACAAAAATCACTTAAAACAGAAGTTGCAAGGCTAATTCAATACTGGAAGTAGATTTCATGAGTTCGAAGTCTCTCTTGACTTTACAATCTATCTAAGGAAGTTGTGGGTGTGTACACTAGCCTGTGTAAACTAGTGAAAGTCAGAAGTAAGGTTAAATCTGATTCACCTCAGAAGTGATGTTTGCATCAATGAAGTGTGTGTTGGATATTATTAATATGAACCACCCCGCTGTTGGTTTGCATTCATTGCCTTTTGAGTGGCGATAATATTGTAACACGTTCGACGTGGTTGTGCGTTCTGAATGCTGATTTATAAGCTTGAAGGGAAGAAATCACTCGCTAGGCTTAGATGGAAGGATTATATTAAAATGGATCTGGAGAATATGGGGTTGGATACATCTGGCTCAGGGGACAGTCTCCTGCTAAGACGGTAATGAGCTGTCGGTTTCCTTAAATGTCGGGGAATTTCTTGAATGGCTGATCTTTCAAGGACTTGCATTAAGTTAGTTACTTAGTTCGTTGGTAACATGGCTGCTCCATTCATGGAATGCGTGAAATAACTTTTGTTGACACTTATTAAAAGTAGTGATGAGTGCGGATTTATGATAGTTCAGTGTGGGCTAGAGGAACATTTACGAATGGCCGGAGCTAATTCATTAGACGTTGTGTGGGGTATACACGTTGTCCAAAAAATATGTATACAACACATTCACTGAATGAAATAAAGACATTTCAATAGACTAAACTTGGTGAATTAACCAATCTAGTGTGGGTCTTCAAAACGATAACAGTTAGATTCGTGGCACAGTTGACGGCGGTGAAACTCTCCGTCTCGTACTACACGGTGTCTATTAAAATCGTGTCTGTGCTTAGCATTGAACGAATTAGTCAGCCAATGTCACAGGCGTTTCGAGAGTAATCGACTAGCGATGCTGATGACGCCCTGTTGATGTCAGGTTGTGGATCGATGGGCGCTCTCGTGGTAACTTGAGGTAGCTGATGAAAGTATCTTATCGTGAATGTCGTGGGAATGAGAAAACTGCGAAGACCTCGGGTCAGGACAGCAGTTAATTCGGTCCACATTTGAACAGGTAATCTCACGAATACGTAGTAGACCCATAGAGCCATACCATTACGTAAACCTGCTCTATGTAGACATACACGATATGTGTGTGTGTTTCTCTTGAAAAGTGCATGTGGGCAATATGTTATCTGTGTATGATATCACTCTGTATTTGAATTCCTTGTAGATGGACCACTGCGTGTCCAGCATACGTCCATGGCAAACTAAATTTCCGTAATCTCTTATCAATATTCATTAGGATAGCTTAGCGGTATACTGTAAGAATGTGGCTTGTCTGTCGGTTTCGATATATTTTTGTAGGGAGGTGAATTCATGCAAGATTGTGTATATAGTTCATGCCCACTTTGATGAGCAGTTGAAATTATAGTAGGACACTCCGGTCCCTTTAAGAATGCAACGTATCATGATACTGTTATAACATCTTAATCTGTAGGCAAATTGTGGAGTTTTGTTTACGAATATTATACACTTGCGCCATAAAAACATGAAAATGGAGTTTGCGTCACCCCTCCCCCCATAACTCTTTAATTCAGTATAAGGGTTGTCCATATTTATATTATGTTTTAGCGTTTTTTTCAAGTCGCATTTCTCATGTCATGGCACAAACAACTAAATAATACTACATATCGCAATCTTGTTTCCTGTCGCCTCGAGGAATCGATATATCGACTCCAGTGTTAATAATTGTGTGTATACTTCACATCCAAGATTATGATCTGCATTTGTACACGTGGGAGTGGAAGAAATGTGTCATAATTAATTATTGGTCATTACTTTGCTCCCAAATATTTTTTCCACGGTTTTCCGTCTCACTGGTTCATGAACAATGATTAAATGAAGACAAATCAAGTAACCAACCCCATGGAACGGAAATATTCTTGAAAAGTTGGTAAAAGTTCAACTGATCAAAGAAATTCTTAGCCTCGTATTGAAGACGATGTTTCATTGCCATGCTTACTATCCACACGCCTGGTTCTTTGCCAGTACACGAGGTTTCAAAACTGGCTTCTTCCCTTGGGGTATTCCGACTAAAATGTATTAATTGATCGCCTTCCTCATGCACGCAATGTCCCATCGATCGTGTCCTCCTGCATTTGAACGCCTTAACGGTAGTCATATTTGACAAAGAACACAAATTAAGAAGGTCCTTGTAGGCTTTGAGTTTTTCACAGCGGTGAGTATGAAGATTTCTGTCTTCTGGGTTGTTGCGCTGTGTAGTCAGGTCGATGTTTACCAACGTTTCAGAGGTCAGACTGCCTCCGTCATCAGAGTATGAAGATTTCCGTCTTCTGGGTTGTTGCGCTGTGTAGTCAGGTCGATGTTTACCAACGTTTCAGAGGTCAGACTGCCTCCGTCATCAGAGTATGAAGATTTCCGTCTTCTGGGTTATTGCGCTGTGTAGTCTGGTCGATTATTCCGACGTTTCAGAGGTCATACTGCCTCCGTCATCAGGGCGATGAGTATGAAGATTTCTGTCTTCTGGGTTGTTGCGCTGTGTAGTCTGGTAGATGTCCACCAACGTTTCAGAGGTCATGCTACCTCCGTCATCAGGGCGATTTATCGATGGACATCTACTAGACTACACGTTGCAATAACCCAGACTACAGCAATCTACGAAGATCCTTATTATGCTGATTTCTAAGATCTCCCGGTCCAAATATTGTCCTCAGCACTGTGTGCTCATGCATCTGTAATCTGTGTTCATCCCAGGGTGAGAGACCAAGTTTCACACTCATGTAAGACAATAAGCATTTTTATTTTAAGTACCCTTTACATAGGAAACCAGAAGATGAATTATTTTGAATTTAATAGTAGCAACAATTTTCCGGAATTTAATGTGCTCTTAATTTTTCTCCAATGTTCTTACGCGTTTCTAATGACATTCTGTGATTTTTTGGAGTAAAAGTTATGTGTCCAGTTGAATTCTGATATCTCATTTACTTTGCCAGCACTGTATATATTTTATTATTAAGGCAGTGTTAAGTTATCCCTGCACGTAAATGTGGCACAGTGGTGTGTAGAGTCCTGGGAAGTTCTACGCATTTTCAACCTAAGCATGGGATAAGAACGAGTCATTCCGACAGCCTTCCCGTGTAAGTCTGGATTGTATCCTCGACTTGATGCACGTGATAATGGTGAAGGGAAAATCCCTCCCCTCTCTCGCAGATGCAGAAACTGCATCTCAGTGGTCAGTGGAGGAAGTGAGGTCTCTCTCATGTCCGTCTGCATGTGGCATTTCCTAAACCACTTGCCTCATCCGAATCTTAGTCTTCAGTAATGTAAAGTAAGAGGTACATTACTGATACTGACTCATATAAAATGATAAGTGGTTTAAATACTGTTTTGTACATCGTAATATCAGATTTAATCGAAATCCCTTCAGTAATTCTGATGTAAAATATGCGAACGGACATACAGGCACGACATTCACATGATCATTTTCTGAACGCGTACAAATGGGGAGCCCTACATGAAAATTTTCTTCCGGTACGCCTGTACTATAGGATATTTGGAACTTGTTTCGTTATGATGCAGCTACATTTAACGAAATGCGAGCCGACGAAGACTTAGCGATGTATATAATTTCTCTCTGCTGTTGATTTAGCTGTGTCGGAAATGAATTTCGTTTGGAAACCCGGATGTAGGGCTGTATCTGTATTTCTGCCGTGCTACGCAGTAGATGGAGAAGCGTCTGCCGATACAATGTGACCATTGAATGTTTTGGTAAGTTAAAGAACGACAAATTTGCAGGATTTTAGGTTTTCACTGCGGTGGGTCTGAAGATAGCTATCTTCTGGGTTGGAGCGCCTTGTAGTCTGGTAGTAGTTTACCGACTTCTCAGAGTCCTTGCTGCCTCCATCATCAGGGTGACCCATCGCCCTGGTATTGGAGGCAGCAAGGACCTCTGAAACGTTGGTAAACATCGACCAGACTACAAGGCGCTCCAACCCAGAAGATAGCTATCTTCAACGAAGATTTCGTCTTCATACTCAGGGGAACAGACAGGGAGAAGGTCTGTCTGAAAAGGTTTTCAAGTAAATGGCAACCTTGGACATCGTCCCTTTCCAACCCTTCTCTGTCTTTGCATAATGGGTACAACTGTCAGCAAAAAAAAAAAAAGAAGACGAAGAAGGATATTGGTAGTTGAAGGGAAGGATTCGAAAAGCATAAAAGGAATATTTTTAGGAAGACATTAAAATTTCAAAAATCTTTGGCTCGACACCGTAGAAACGGTAATGGTTTGACCTGACTGGGAAGGGGGAAAGGGTTGAAGGTAATGGGGTGTGTTTCAGGGGTTGGAAACTGGTCCTTAAGAACATGCCGAGGCTTGTACAGCATTTTTGAAACATCTTATTCCTTTCATGTATCAAGCGAATCGCCTGTTCCGGCATCTAATTTGTTACGTCTCCTTTTAAACATATGAGCTGATATCAATGGTCGTGTGGTCTTATTTCGAATCCCGATTGTCGCTCTGTAAATAGGGGTTTTAGGTTGGAATGCTGCTACCCATTGCCCAACAGATTAAGTCAAAAAGTTGATCAAATTTCGATCTTCTTTAGAAGCGTTTGCAACTGGAGGTTGAAAGAAAGTGACTGTTAGATCCGCGATGTTTCTGTTTGTTCCTGATTCTTAGTTTATTTAATGGCGAGTGGATTTTGTGGCGACGAGTGGTGTTGAACTCGGGACTTCCCGAATACGAAGCATTCGCTCTAAACATTCAAAAGATTGTTATTAATAACGCCAATAAGAATGCATTTTTTATACATTATGTAAAGAAAGACTTTTTTAGGACGATTAAGCAAATATTGAGAATGGTTGAACGTGTAGCATGACAGGGGATATAAGAAGTTATTATAACATATTTCTAAAAACGTCGAAACCACGCTTATGCGGTTGATACAGGGTAATATAAAATACATTTTATCTTAGACAGATAGATTATAAGAATGTGTTCTGGCCCATGACAGGGTCCATTGACTGATTTTCTTTGTAATGTGATTGAACATTCAGATAGTGCAGATGGATATAGTGTTACTTAATCAGAGTAATTAACTTACTGGCATAAAAATACTTTTGATTGGCTGAGATGTGAAAGACAGGGAAATTGTGTTTAGATCTATCTAGGTTTATATTAGCGCCATTGTCTCTCCTGTAAGCCTCGTGCCAGAACCTAAACAGTCAAGTTTTTTCGCTTTTTCAAGTGTTTTATTACCTAAATACGTTTTGGTTTGACCAAATTTGTTTGTTTTGACGAGGAGATTACAGGAACAAAGGCCACACACGACCGCCGTGGCACCTACGGGGAAAACAAAAGACATTGTTTATAAGGAAGGTATGTGTTGAATTTTCATCATAAGAAAAAATATGGCTCTTCAAATTTTCGTTCAAGCATTCGTCTGTCTTTATATAATCTATTAAGTAATTTCAAAAAGACGCCGATGTTGACATAAAATTCGGAATTAAAGGAAGGGGGTTCTGTGCATGACGGCTCTGACATCCAGACGCCGAGCGTCTCGAACCCTAATCCAAATTAATCGAACTTAATCTGACCTAACATAACGTAATCCAACCAAGACTAACCTACCCTGAAGCAACCTGACATAATATCACCAGAACTAACTTACGTCATCAGATAGGACTCTGGCAAAACGACGCCGGTCTCAACGCGGACTCAAAGTTCCATACAGCCTAGGTACGACACGCCTCCGGTTAACATTCCACACGACGCAAGCAGATCGACAACTGGCACCGCGACGCCTAAACAAGATTACGAATATGGCGAGGAGCCTCGGGACGCCATGTGACACAGTACTCGCAAAACGACGCCAAGCGTAGGGATTCCTGTCTTCGTGATGCTGACATAAGATTCCTCATGTGACGTAGACGACCACAGGGATCTGCCAAATCTCACTTCTTCACAAGTGCGACATGGGAGAGAAGACGCCTTCCTAGAAAAGAGTCAGATGAAAGGTTTTAATGATATAAACAGTTAACGTTCTACAACAAGAAACTTTATACATTCTTATAGACTTTTTTTAAGCTGCATAGTTACGTAGCGATGTCCCTGTCTTCCAAAGAAAGGATGGACAGATTCAGTGCACTTCGAAGGCTCAGAAGCAATTGCAAGTTATCTTGAGGGTTGCCTTCCTAGTTGCTACTAGATCTGTCTGGGCGTGTCAAGGTCACGCGATCAGGCGTCCTACCGACTGTTAAGAGAACATCGGTAGAGTATACCGTGATTATTAATGATCTTTCTATCCTTGGTCACTGTAAATTACTTTGTTAAGCCCGCTTCTGCTGTGTTGGCTACTGGTGACGTGTGTCACAGCACGCAATTCTTTGATCAAGAGTTTGAAGGACCGGAGCGAACCAAATGTTTCCTTCCGGACTCGTACAGAAACGTTCTTCCTCCTCGTCCTAGATAACGTGCCTGCCTGATTGTAGACTAAATTTGTTCTCGTGATAAGAATTCTCCCCGGTGACCGCTGTAACATAAGTCACGTGACATGGCGATGGTCTACTGACCAATACGACTTGTTTTGCTCTGTAAACTTTTGTCTCGCGATAGATTCAGCATTTCTCCTAAACTGCTGACTAAAGAATTGGCATGAAGACCCTTCAGACCTTCGACCACAAATCCTCTGCTGGAATCTCCGCGTCGCATTAAAATAACACAAATTTAGCAGCACAGAATTGAACGACGTCTTGAATGAACTGTCTAAATGTTATAATTTTTTTGAAATTACCCGGCTGCGAACTCCAACCACGTGGAGAATATTTGTTAAACGCTCATAAACCAGGGAGAAAAATCAGAGCTAGACAAAATTAGTTAAAAATGCTACTAAAGCTTAGCTTACTTATGCAAACATGTTTACGGATTACTCAATGATTTTCTTAAACAAAATCAGTCATTAGTGATGTATTTAGCTGCTATGATTGGGTGACATATTATTATTATTTCCTGTTGTAATTCGAATGCATTCCTACAAGTGGTCGTCATGGAGGTGGAGCCTAGCTCTCGAAAAGACGTTCTCTGTGCTGAACAGTTCCTCACATATTTATTGCCAAATACTGGCGACACCAAGAATTTTGCTTTCTCGGGTTCGATTCCCGGCGGTGCCCGAATTTATAACTTGTGTTGGGCAAGGCCGTGGTCTAGGCAACACGGAGTTTCCCTCCGGGGCTTCCCCGGTTTCTCCGTGGCATCCCAACAATTACTCCATTCACACACAGAAGAAGGCAATGGCAAACCACTTCTGGATCATCTGCCAAGAACGTATATGAACAGGTCCCAGTCCGAGAAAAGGATGGAAGGATCCTGTTCATATGGACCTGTCGTCAGACAGAACACTAAATAATAATAATATCACGTGTCTATTTTTATCATGTAGAATTGTACGGAGTTACAGAAATCCACGCGGGCCACACAGAACACAGGGCCGGGCCGCGGGTTGAGAACCGGTGGCTAATGTATATTTCCGGCCTGTTACCTCTCTCTCTCGTGGTGGTGTATTGAAAGCCCACCAGCATTTACATTTGTAAAGGAAACCATTTGATATCAAAATGTCTCTGATGTCCTAACCAGGCGTTGTTCCGCTCATATAAAAATGAATGTGAGTCAAGATGGCTCAGCCGGGGGGTTCGATTCCTGGCAGAGGCAGGGAATTGTCCCGTATCTCCAAAGCCCCGTCCGTTCTGTTGTTGTCCGAGAGTGTTCGCCTTCATGCCACGGTAGAGGATTGAATGTAATTTTATATTCACTAAGAGACGAGAATGGGGTTGTAGTGTTTAGAAAGAAGCAGCATGATAGTAGCTTTGGGTCAGAATATCTTGTTTACAAGAGATCGATGTGCTATTTGTTTAAAGAGTACAGTTTTATAGTAGTTCTTGCAGCTTTTAAAAGGTTTTTGGTAATATGAATGATTTATTTTTCGAGGGTGTGTAAGGGGTTGTAATGTTAATGTTGGTTTACCCCACCCCTTACTTCCTTTCAGGAAATGATTATTTTCCCCAGACATTATAATTAATAACAACATAGGCAAGGTCTCGCAAGGATGATGCTCCAATTCTTCGGCTCCTTTTTTGGTAACTTTCGCTCGCTAATCGATCTTTACATTCACTGCATCGTGATTAATGACTGCTCCAGCACTCACCCCACTTTCTTCTCTTCTTCTTACCATTTTCTTTTCATCTCTCCCCTCCTGATTCCCTTTTTACTTGATGTCAGAGACTAAAAACCCGCCCTCATCCTTGCTCGATTCTTACTTTCTTCTTATTCTCTTGAAAATTGTGCTGCATATATATGCAAAAGTGGGTCGTTTTCAGAAGGGGTGGTGAGGACAAGGATAGATATACTAGGAAGAAGGGATGTGGGGGGTGGTAAAGTGTGGGAATCATTTTCGAAAACTTCCATGCCCTCTCTTTATCCCCGTTCCAAGTGGCTTTTCTTTGCCAGTGCCTGATGTTCGGAAATCAAAGGAGGACCGGATTCTGAAACTCGCTACGCTCCCGCTGCTTAGATCCAGCGAGAATCGATTCATAATCGACCTCCTGATGACTGATTTCCTAAACCTCCCCCCGTGTAATCGCGGCAATGTTGTTGCAGGACCACAGTCCATCAGAGATAAAAGTATAAACTCGTATGATTCCTGACCCACCAGAGATAATTAAGGTAGAGCCCCAAATTTGAGTTTCTTATGGCGCCGCGTTCAGAAGAGACAACCCATAGTACCCATTGTATATGGGGTTGGTTGGGTCAGGGAGTTATTGCTTGCTTTGACGAAGACAGAAATTCCTCACCTTGCGGGGAATCGAACCCGGATTGTGTATCCCGTAGCCTGATCACTGTGCTGACTCAGCTGTCCCGGGCCCTAACATTTTATCTTCCGTAATTAATGCTTGATAGCGATATCTTCATATGTGACGAGCAGTGTTAAGTTGTATCTCTCCATACGTGTTAAGTATTGAGTTTTGGTCAATTTTGCCGACCAGACAGAATATTAGAAATTACTGTTTTCCAGAATATTTTATTAACTTTTTTTCAATCGACCCAGTACCTTCAGAAAATTAATTGCGTTTTCTATTCACGCTCGTAATTTTGTAAACCTGTCACATAAAACAATTTAACGAGGGATTTCCAAGAACTGTAAGACGTCACTAGTTATTTACTATTACAGACATTTCAATACATTTGTACAAATGAAGTGTGGCATTTTATTTTGTATAGGCTTAAGCTTCCAAGCAAGTGCTCATTATATTAAAGGATAATTTTTGTCTTCATTGCCTCGTCG
Organism: Zootermopsis nevadensis; assembly: GCF_000696155.1. The sequence goes on along the minus strand of NW_019060660.1, from coordinate 151,111 downwards.
AGACCGGTTCTTGGAGCCACCAGGCCTCTTAACCACTTCTAGCTGGAGGGCCTTGTCCTGGGAGTCGAGGTGGTTTCTTACACGTGGGCCTGTTTATTAGACTTCTAGGTGTAATGTTTGCTTGTACATTTTCTATAAAGGAACTGACTGGGCACCATACATTATGACAACTTAAAAAAATTAGTATTTTTATATAATTTTGTAGTTTTGTGTAAGGTTAAGTTGCCCGTATACTAGCCAAGCCATGAAGGTGTACAGATGTGTAGAAGATAACTCTGACTAGGTAGAAGTGAAGTGAGTGATCATATACAAGCTTGGGCTGATTTACCTCCAGAAAAGTGCCCCCGCTTCTGTGCCGATCTGGTGGCCCCATGCAAGCGAACTTCGGTTCATGAACCAGATCTCCTCCGAATTAGGCGTACACTCCATTATTATCACTTTTATTATTATTCAGTGTTCTGTCTTACGACAGGTCCATTGCTCTGCCCAAAAAGAGCTCTCCAGTTTTCCCTATTCTCAGCTTCTCGTTTTAATTCCTGGAACTTCATCTTCTTTCCTTGTTTATAAACAAAATTATTAATAGTATTTCAAGCAGTTTTTACAACGTCGCTAATTTTCCTGTGCATAAATCAGCAAGAACTGTAATGAGTACATATCGATAAGATATTCATAGTAGAATATCTTCTTTTTTTTATGTTTCTGGTTCGAATCTCTATCAGGGTGAAGATATTTCTTGACGAATGTTATATTAGTCGGCCTTTGCGCCTTGACGCAGGTAATATCGGCTTCCCGCCACAACGCGAAAAACGTTAAGCGACGTGCATCCTACGTTTTACGTTGGAGAACAAAATCATGAAAATATTACTGTTGTCAGGTGGTAGACACTTCTCGTTCTTAATACATTTGCGTCCCAAACGGACCGAGGGACCGTCAGATAATCGAAAATGTCGGATAATACGCATTCTGAAGATCTGTCTTCTGTCTTCCGTTCATCATCTAAACTACGCATTTCTCATATTTATCATTTACCTTATGAGTAATACATGCACTGACCTTTTTCTCCTCTGTGACTAGATCACCTTGATGAAGTGCAAATTATGGAACCCTCATGATGCAGTTGCCTGCATCCTTCTGATGTGTTCGCTTTCTTGGGGGCAAAACAAATTAACTTGAAACATTTACGTTCACATTGATGTCAGACTCAGGCGTGGGCTCTGAGTGATTGATTACATATGTCTGGTAATCGAATCAGGATTTGCTGATATCGATACTAAACCCCGCCACTGGATACGGTTCCGAGCTGCATCTGTTAGTTTGCACACAATCATTTTATCGAATATCCATTTTAATAGTATCCTTCCAGCTCCTTGTCGATCACATAAGGCAGAAAAAAGTAGATTAAGAAACGAAAATGTGTCCCCACACACACACTGAAGACGTGTGGGGAAGTGGAGGTATGGCTCCACGTATTCTAACGCCGACACTAGATGTGGTCATCTTCACGTCGGCAGCTTTTCCTCCGGGCAAATGGCGCCTGGTGACATTGTGCAGGAAGCTTCAACCTAGTCGTCCTGCTGACTGAGTTATTCGTCTCATAATTAAGTAACTAACTCTCCTGAGTCTCTTGATGGTAACAGTAACACTCTGTTCCATCTCAAAGAAAATGGTTGCTCCAAGAACAAGTATGACCTCCCTTTGAATACGTTTATTGCACTAAACGTTTTCAATATTTTTAAGTGTCGGTCGATTCCCCTCTGCCTTCGTCCTCCTGACCTTAAGCAGAAATTGTTACAGCTTTAGAGTTTCGTTAAAATTTGAGAAGGAACTTTATGACATAATTTTTGCTTCAGAAATTTACTTTTTTTTTTTTCTTCTTCAAAAATCAGCAACAGTTTGAGCAAAACAGTTCCACCACGCTTTACTTCTCTTCCACTCAAGTGAATCCATTGGAGTAAAAATTATAACGAGCGTTTGAAAAGAAAACGAGAATTTAAAGAAATAAAAACAAAGTTATCGCGGACAAAGTAACAGTTCAAGGATGTGACGATTAATTCATGTAGGTACTAAAGTGACCTCCAGTCGATGATCACAACATGGCAGTAGAACATATAATTTACCATCAGCACTGAAATGCACAGTAGAGAACTATACGCGTTACCTTTGTCTCTGATAATACAGCATGCATGATGGTTCGACATGCCACCAGAGGACTCTCTTCTGAGGTCGTCCAGCCCATAGTAACGTTGATCTATCCGTACTAGAAACGGTAAGTTCCTTGTATAAACCATGGAAGTTCTAATATTTTAAACTGGCCACTTCTTCGCTGTTCAGTTGCTGTAGTGGTAACCCTGTTGCCTTCTAGTTGTGAGGTACCTGGTTCTAATCACGGCCACTACCGGCTGACCTAATTAATGAGTCGCAGGGTTTTCCTTAGTAGTTCCTTGAAATAGGCCACTGAATGTAACCTCTGAAGTTCGTAAGTAATGTGAATACTTGTCATTGCGACAGTTGTGAATATTCCTTCAATAATTTCAATTCAAATGTCTTGGGCAGTGCAGTCATAAAATGTGACGCCTTTATTGCACAAAACGCGGTTCTCTCTAGGCCCTGGAATTGTATTTTAAACGTAAAACATGAAAAATCCATTCTGGTTTAGATTAGAATCTGCTTGTTATGTTCCACATTATTTTAATGAAGTCGTCGCAACACGGTTATGAGTGAAGATAATGACCAACCAACTGTCTTTATTCAGAATTGTCTTCAGTAGGTTTTTTGAAAGTTTTAGTAGCTTCATGTAATTTGTTCAGAGAAGAACAAATGTAATACAGACAAAGACAGTAACAACGGAATATTACACAAGGTCTGTAATTTGTATTGTTTATGAAGTCTTCATCGATTTCTTCGGTTGTTAAACGACGCTGTTCAAACTCTTTAAGACCAAAGTGTAAAGCCGAGTGGAATCTGGGAAGTGATCATTAATGCTTGGAAGAGGGTTTTAAGGAGTCAGTCGTGAACTATTTCAAAACGCTGTTCCGTCATTTTACTTCATCATTATTCTGCCGAGATTCAAACCGCGTATTCTTGAATAGTTGCCTACAGCATATGAGCATATCACTGTTCTTGGTCGCTGATCTAGAATTGCTGAGATCACAAAATAGATTTACAAGAGACTGAGTAAAAAGTGAAGAGGACATTAATTTGTATGTGTTCGTAGACGACGAAGTCCCCTTTTCTGAATTAGCGTAATGCGAATTGTATGGCCCAAGCTTGATTATCGGTAATGGTACTTAAATCTTCGTAGGTAGGCTTTGAGGTTTTTGTCAGAAGATAGCTGTGTTCTGAGTTATAGCGCCCTGTAGTCTGGTAGAAGTTTACCGAACTACACGGCGCTACAAACCGACGTTTTAAAGGTCCTTGCTGCCTCCATCATCAGGGCGAACGTCGGCAAGCTTCTACCAGACTGCACGGCGCAACAACCCAGGAGACAGCCATCTTCAAATCAAATTTTTATTCACAAATGATAGGGCAAATGAAAATATTTATTCCTATTCATTGATAATCTTATCCCAAAGAACTGAAGTCACTTCATCACTTCGAGACTAAGACACTTCACTTCACATCACTTCCTTTATCTCCATCTAATCCCCACTTAATACCCCCTTTGCTTGTAATTCTTGTCCAAAACAAAGTTAGGCCCTCGTATTAGGAACCAGATATTTATTTTGATCTGTATCCTGGGGTCTCGGGTTCGATTCCCGGCGGTGCCGGAATTTATAACTTGTGTTGGGCAAGTCCGTGGTCTAGGCAACACGGAGTTTTCCTCCGTGGCATCCCAACAATTACTCCATTCACACACAGAAGAAGGCAATGGCAAACCACTTCTGGATCATCTGCCAAGAACGTATATGAACAGGTCCCAGTCCGAGAAAAGGATGGAAGGATCCTGTTCATATGGACCTGTCGGCAGACAGAACACTACAAATAAAAAAATAAAATTCAAGATCTGAAAAAAGGACGTGCTTTATCACCAGTGGTTAGAATACACATTAGGAAGGTTCAAGAAAGCTTGAAAGGATCGGAATTAAACGGCATACGCCATTTTCCGGTCTATGCTGGTAATGTAAATTTATGTACATTAGAATGAAACACAGATAAACTCTTGTAGACGCTAATAAGGAAGTTGATCTGGAAAAGAACGTGGACAGTTACACATGTTGATATATGATCACCGGAATATAATGAGTCGAAATCTTTAATTAGAAATCGTCAATAAATTTGTCAAAATTCTTTAAAAATTTAAATATTTTGTGAACGACAGTAACGGATCAAAATTGGATTCACGGCGATATTAAGAGCGGCTTAAATTAGGATAATGCATTTTACGCTTCGTTCTGGAATATTTTTCTTCCTGTCTAAGATTAAAGCATACATTTCAATAACTCAACCCGTTGCCTTAGGTCTATCTGGGAGTGAATTTTGGTCCACTAGCCAAAGGGGGGGGGGTACTTAGACCGGAATATTTGAGAACAAAGGGGGGAGGAACAAATTTTGACTTAAGCAATGGGAAGTAAGGATATTGGAGAAGTTTACGCAGTGAGAGGCTACTTAATAATATGTGCTCATCATTAACTAACTCTGTGGTAAGAGTACTCTAAGGTTCGAGACCCCTAATTCTAAAGACCGCATTGGACATGACCCGGAGCTAGTTCCATCCGCCTCTGACCATCTTAACCTGTCTGCTCAAGATTAATCTTCCAGTTATCTTCTCATCTTCTTCTTGGTTTTTCAAATAGTTATTTCCCAGTAGCTCTCTCCAGCTATCTTGTGTATGATCATTTGAATTGAATAGTACCAGGCTGTTCCAGATCAGAGGAGCAGAACATGTAGCACATGTAGAGGAGATGAGAAATACTTGAGTCGGAATAGACCGTTGAGGAGAGATAAACGCAGATTGGAGGATAATATTAAAGCGGACCTGAATGAATTAGGGTTTGGTTGTGTAGAAATTATTCCAATGGCGAAAATAGCAGTGAAAATCAGGGTTTCTTAGAACGCCGGTAATATCTTGACCAGCTAAGTGACTGTGACCTCATGAAGGTTGAATAGGGTGCGTCATGTCTTCCGCGTCGCGGCGGCTTTGGCTAAACAAATGTTGCATCCAATTAAATCTATTTATCTGTCTCTAGGTCACACTGAATTTAACCATGAAACATATGAAGTAGCTTTTTTATTCTTTGGTCCAGTGACATTTTTTGGAACTCTGTTCCGGAGCATGGTTGGTGTCGGAACGGTATACATGGCAGTGAACACTGCTACCGCCAAGCTCGGAATGGCGGGAAAAGAAGAAAAATGATCCATTAATCTCTCAAGTAGGATAGGAAGAACGAGCCTTCCAAGTCTGTCTGTGTCTGTCTGTCTGTCTGTGGCGCCCGGCGTCTAACGGCCGAACAAAAGAATCTCGAAGGGCACGACGACAACCAGAGTCACCGCCGTCCCAACGCCAGCGCCATCTGAGAAGTTGAGCATCAAGTAGCGAAGTGCCATGTATAAAGAATATTTTCTCGAAACGTTAACTCCTTTGAATCACAGGTTTCGTGACGTAGATCCGTTGTAAGACGCGGATAGTCCGTTGCGAGCAGCTCCGACTGTGCTTAAAAAAATTCTCTGCTAAATATCTGCACTAGAAGTTTTCGAGAAATTTGATTTTGATTCGTATTAGTCTTCTATTTTGCGCAGATTTTTACTACAGCCTCTTTGGAATCCTAAAGTGTTAATTTATTGTGGACTTGTCCATCGTCTGAATATTGTAAAATTGCAACGCATCGGTATGTGGGTTCTGATTCCGCCACCAGGTGAAAAAGAGGACATGAGAAATCGATCTCTTGGCCTAGACTCAGGCCTAAATCAGGTTTGAGGCAGCTCACCTAGGGGGCCAAGCCGGTTTGCTGCCTTTCTTTTCTTTGTAGGCGTAAGCAGAATCCACTTTACGGAACGTCGTAATTTTACAGTAATCCGACGATGGACGAAGTCCGCAAGAAGACTTTAACATAATGTAAAGCACCATCGTCAGATACCATTACACTTCGACTATACAGTTATTACAAAATGATGTAATAATTTTTGAAACTTCATTTCAAACTCTCTAATAACCTTACGTAAAGGTTGGTTGAAACAGTAGCGTGCACATTTCTGTTTTCCAAACTGGCAAGTGATTTGGTTTGTCCTTCTGACTGGATTATTATTATTATTATTATTTAGTGTTTTGTCTGACGACAGGTCCATATGAACAGGATCCTTCCATCCTTTTCTCGGACTGGGACCTGTTCATATACGTTCTTGGCAGATGATCCAGAAGTGGTTTGCCATTGCCTTCTTCTGTGTGTGAATGGAGTAATTGTTGGGATGCCACGGAGGAAAACTCCGTGTTGCCTAGACCACGGCCTTGCCCAACACAAGTTATAAATCCGGGCACCGCCGGGAATCGAACCCGAGACCCCAGGATTACAAGGCCAGTGTTCTAACCGCTAGACCACCTTGGCAACTAAAACATGTCCCAGTATGTCCCTGGATCTAAATATTATGGATAATGTGTATGAAGAACATTTAACAGTTGACATTAATGACTTGGAACATGGAATTTATGAAGTGATTTTACGTAAGAGTTTTTTAACAAACCTTGCAGTAACTTGTATATTTATTTGATGATGTCGGAAAGGATCGAGTTAGGCACTCTTTTCATTGATACCAACCTGACATTTCTAGCATTTGTCCTACTTTGGCAAGGTCTGCTTTTTTCATCTGATCTGTTACAAATTTGTTAGGACTCCTCTGTCGAGTGATCGGCCCGTCGCAAGGCCTCTACCTGTACACAGGACAGCACAACACAGAAAAACGCGGACAAACATCTGTGCCTTCAGTCAGATTCGAACCCAAGGTCCTATTTTTCGAGCGGCACAAGGCCCACGCCTCAGACCGTTAAGAATGTGCATTTTTAATTTAAAATGTTTATTTATTTGTCCGGTTTGTGTAAAGCTGGTTATTGATAACCTAAAGTAAAACCTTTGTTAAGGAATTAGATCCTGTCATCTCGCGAAGTTTTATCACAAATAGGCTCAGTCCTAACACTGCAGCGTCCTTTTCAGTCACATGTTAGTTTTTAGTGTATTGCTGTGATGTCCATGTGCCGTGGATTATATTCTAAAGCTAAACAGACGATCCATTTATCAATCTTTAGTAAAATTCAAGACATTTATACACTTAATCGACTGTTTTAGTTTTTTTAACGACACTGTACCAACTCCTCTTCTTGGGCACGGTTTTGCATGGGAGAATATAAACTGCAAATCTTTGTTGCAATGACAAATTTCTAGTCAGCGCCCATTATGAGCCGGGATAGCTCAGTAAGTATAGTGACTAGCTACGGATTGGACGACCGGGGTTCGATCCCCGACGGGGGCAGAGGATTTTCCTTCTACCCTCTTCTTCCAGACCGGCTCTGGGGCCCACCCAGCCTCCTCTACAATGGGTACCGGGGTCCTTTCCCGAGGGTAAAGCCGGCCGGGGCGTGATGCTGACCACTCACCCCCATCTAGTGCCGAGATCAAGGAAGAGAGGAGCTATACCTCCTCTCACCCCAAACGCCTACTTGGCGTATAGTGGGACAAACTTTACATCGTCCATTGCCCTAATTTTAATTTAAGAAAAAAACATTGTTTCGTGCTCTATCGAATTATCTGATAAGAGTTAGTCCTTATCTCGGGACTTTTTAGACTCTCTCTCTCTCTCTCTCTCTCTCTCTCTCTCTCTCTCTCTCGACTGGACCCAACAGAGTAGGTTTTACCTGAAAATGGAGTCAGATTCCAATGCCCGAAACGTCGTTTATAATTAAAATTAGGACCGTGGATAGTGTCCAGGATGTTTGTCATTATTGTGACACAATTGTCACAAACATTCAGATATAATTTGTAAGTGTCTATGCTAAGAAAATACAGGGATCTGACAAATTAAGAGAGTAAGAGAGGTAAATGGTTGTTATTACTTTTACTGTATTCATTAAGTGCATTTGTAGCTGCAACATTTTGGTGGTGAAGCCTCTTGGGAACTGGAAGGACTGAGGTTGAAGTAGGCCTCGACAGATGGCTCTTCCGTCAGCTATGCAGAGATTAATTTAACTGGATGTAGATATTTTGGTGACGATGACGAAACTTTGAATTCCATAACACAGGATATGTTCGGTCAATTAAATTACTATCGCTGGACACTGAAGAACTTTTTTTTCTGTTTGTTTACAGGTAAGATGACAAAGAGAAACCGTGGTCACTAATTTGCTTCCCAACACTTCATACAAAGCATTTGCGAACGTGTTACAGGTAAGCTGTATTGAATAGCGACCAGTCATTGATTTAAATCAGAACATGAAATCATGATATTTCGTTAGTCTTATATGTAATATTCGTAGATTATGTTGCGATCC
>NW_019060660.1:118483-136967 GCF_000696155.1 Zootermopsis nevadensis | reverse complement strand
CTGTCAGGCAAATTCTGGGACAGGACATCAACACCCACAAACGTCACATATTACCGTTTTTTTCAGAAGTGAAGCTTCGTTGATCAACTTCGCGCACTGTTCCTGCATTCATTGCAACAAAATCCCAAGTTTGGTGTTTATTTAGTGACAGAAAGAAGCAGTAACTCCTATCAATGAAAGCACACTTGAAAATTTAAAGAATCGGTTTGAAGTGCCACTGGAAAATGTTATAGATTTATAGCTGTATGTGTGTACTGTGGGCTTCAGCGATAGGCGACCGTCTGTCTTGTCAGGTTGTAGTTTAATGTCGTTTAAGTTCCCTTCAATTGCTCATGTTATTTTAATGTCTAAAGACGTTTTTGTCTCTTTTAATCCAAGTGCTTCAGAGGTAATTTAAATGACTAATTGCCGTCATGAAATTTGTAAATGACTGCGTAAGAATCAACATAAATACGTATTAGGACATGAAAATAACGTTCACTGTAAAGGAAATATTAAAATCGGCTAATCAGTTGTACTCACGTGACGTCATTGTTAGACCCCCCGAAGTCGTTTGTGTGCCATTATTTACTGATAAATGTTAGTTTCACTACTACGCGTTGTTATGTAAATGTGATTTTCAGCGATTGTATTATCTAGTAATGAATGTCGGTGTCAGGGCTTGCCTTGCACGTCAAATTATTCTACCCATCAAAATTGCATTCTTGCTCCTTGAATTGGGCTATGCATGTAGCATGCGTAAGGAAAATGCTTACTAATTATTTGTTGAAGGCAGGGAGAGCCATCTAAAGAGCCGATACGAGCGTGGGAGGCTAATATTAAAATGGATCTTATACAGTTTGTTGGCTTATGACAGAGAAGAGTGGAGGATTTTTAAAGGTTCAGAGCCTTAGTGTTCTATAACAACACTCGAATGAACACGACACATCGACTGTGTTCTTACTTTCACTTTTAGCTGTTTACATTCTTTGACAGCTAAGAGTGTCTTCAAGAGTGGGAAATCTTGGAACTAAAAACAAAGCGTTACTGTAATGAAAGGGACATGTTGCCGAATGGTTCATTTTTCATATGACGTGAACTTGTTTATCGGGTACATTTCTAAAATAAGGGCAGAAAAACATGGGAAAGCCACAGACACGTCTCTTTTGTGTCAGTGGCGTGAAAATGACATAACGTCCATGCCAAATTTCATGAAAATCTGTCCTGTCATTTTTGAGTTCTTATATTCTAGCAGGAGATAACGTCAGCACGAATGATTTACCAGTCACAGAGGATCGTGACTTGGGCATTTGTTTACACGACCAAATTTCATGCAGATCCGTTAAGCCGTTCTCGAGTAATTAATTTTATAGTATAACGTGCAGTTCGTGAGAGCACTTGATAGATCTTGGCTGTAAGACGCGACATGTAGAGGGATGGACAGAACAGATTCTTAAAATATTGTTTGAAAATGGACATAAATATACCCGCTGTGGGACAAGATGGGTCCCTATAAGACCTTTTAACTTCTTAAAGTATATGTCTCCAATCTGTCAGGCAAATTCTGGGACAGGACATCAACACCCACAAACGTCACATATTACCGTTTTTTTCAGAAGTGAAGCTTCGTTGATCAACTTCGCGCACTGTTCCTGCATTCATTGCAACAAAATCCCAAGTTTGGTGTTTATTTAGTGACAGAAAGAAGCAGTAACTCCTATCAATGAAAGCACACTTGAAAATTTAAAGAATCGGTTTGAAGTGCCACTGGAAAATGTTATAGATTTATAGCTGTATGTGTGTACTGTGGGCTTCAGCGATAGGCGACCGTCTGTCTTGTCAGGTTGTAGTTTAATGTCGTTTAAGTTCCCTTCAATTGCTCATGTTATTTTAATGTCTAAAGACGTTTTTGTCTCTTTTAATCCAAGTGCTTCAGAGGTAATTTAAATGACTAATTGCCGTCATGAAATTTGTAAATGACTGCGTAAGAATCAACATAAATACGTATTAGGACATGAAAATAACGTTCACTGTAAAGGAAATATTAAAATCGGCTAATCAGTTGTACTCACGTGACGTCATTGTTAGACCCCCCGAAGTCGTTTGTGTGCCATTATTTACTGATAAATGTTAGTTTCACTACTACGCGTTGTTATGTAAATGTGATTTTCAGCGATTGTATTATCTAGTAATGAATGTCGGTGTCAGGGCTTGCCTTGCACGTCAAATTATTCTACCCATCAAAATTGCATTCTTGCTCCTTGAATTGGGCTATGCATGTAGCATGCGTAAGGAAAATGCTTACTAATTATTTGTTGAAGGCAGGGAGAGCCATCTAAAGAGCCGATACGAGCGTGGGAGGCTAATATTAAAATGGATCTTATACAGTTTGTTGGCTTATGACAGAGAAGAGTGGAGGATTTTTAAAGGTTCAGAGCCTTAGTGTTCTATAACAACACTCGAATGAACACGACACATCGACTGTGTTCTTACTTTCACTTTTAGCTGTTTACATTCTTTGACAGCTAAGAGTGTCTTCAAGAGTGGGAAATCTTGGAACTAAAAACAAAGCGTTACTGTAATGAAAGGGACATGTTGCCGAATGGTTCATTTTTCATATGACGTGAACTTGTTTATCGGGTACATTTCTAAAATAAGGGCAGAAAAACATGGGAAAGCCACAGACACGTCTCTTTTGTGTCAGTGGCGTGAAAATGACATAACGTCCATGCCAAATTTCATGAAAATCTGTCCTGTCATTTTTGAGTTCTTATATTCTAGCAGGAGATAACGTCAGCACGAATGATTTACCAGTCACAGAGGATCGTGACTTGGGCATTTGTTTACACGACCAAATTTCATGCAGATCCGTTAAGCCGTTCTCGAGTAATTAATTTTATAGTATAACGTGCAGTTCGTGAGAGCACTTGATAGATCTTGGCTGTAAGACGCGACATGTAGAGGGATGGACAGAACAGATTCTTAAAATATTGTTTGAAAATGGACATAAATATACCCGCTGTGGGACAAGATGGGTCCCTATAAGACCTTTTAACTTCTTAAAGTATATGTCTCCATGATACAGGTAGGACTCGGTTTACGTCGGGGTTAGGTTCCTGATATTTCCGGCGTAAAATGAAGTGACGTAAATTGAAGCAGAAATATAATGGCAACATAGGTCCGGATCCAAGATTTTCAGTAATCAACACAAAATACTTGAAAAATGTTTTATTTTATGAAATTTACGTATTGAAAATTGTATAATGTTTAAGAAAAAGAAAGAATTTACTGCTTTAAAAACGATAGAATAGATGTCTGTTTGGTTTTCTTCTTTTCTGATAATAAGTTATAGTATGGTTGTAGAACTGTATCAGTTCCTCCCTAAACAGTTGGGGTCGTTGCTACAGAAGATCTCACATCCCTTATTAATAAGAGCAATAGCCTCGGCGTCCTGTACTCTAGACCAGTGGTATTCAACCTTTTTTTTTTTTTTTTTTTTTAAATTTCACGTACCCACTAAGATGTCTTCGCGTACCCCAGGTTGAATACCACTGCTCTAGACACCAGTGCATGTTTGTCAGTTCATTTGCAGTTCTTAGTCCGTGGTTAATGTAATTTGCTTTTTCTCGTCGCATTTTATATTCCGTTTTTTGTTTGTTTAATTATTTAAATTTTAGACCGTAGTTTATAATTTAGTATTATAGTTTTATTACAATGTCGGGACCATCCGTGTCTAGGAAGTCGGGCAGAGTCATGACTCTTCACCCCCTCCAATCGAGATCTATGAGAGGCGCAAAAGTGAAGCGGCGTAAACCGAGTACTACCTGTACATGGTTTTACCACGCAGTGTTATTCACGAGAGTCCATGTTATTGTAGTACTTTAATATAATCACCATTAACATGAAGCTATGCTCGTCTAAGATCCACTTTACTGCGACCTGGTCACCCAGGTGGTGGTGTTTTTTAAAACGTACACCGTAAAACGACGTAACTGACAATGACATGTCCAGTTTTAGGTGAGTCTGTGTCTCCGCCTTCACGTAGGGCGGTCCCCTGCTGACGCAACTACGGCCCCCAGGCCCAAGTCGACGAGTTGTTTACTTACATCCTGACCTTCCCCACACTAAGACGGGGTAGGCAACTGCACACAAAGTGTGTCCAATATAAAACTGGGATTATGTTGCTGACAGTCGGAACCAACCTGCTAGCAGTTCCCCCCATCTGACTAAAAAGTCTTCATACGAATTTCAGATTTGTATCCTATCGCATACAAACAAGTTCATGACTTGTTATAACAGTGTCATCATACGACGGGGTTATAAAATCTGCTGTCTGGTGGTTATTTGGTTAGTGCGCGAAAAATTATTGTCAGTTTTTACAAGATTGGCAATTGTTCACGTTTCCTAACGAAACTTGAGAATTTTCGATGACAAGCTTCCGTGTGTTATGCATTCATTCTTGTGGCAGTTGGCTCGTCTACATTTCACATTCGTGTCTGGAGTCTTAAAATTTAAATTTGTCTTCGCTTCGAATACTCTGAGGCCGGGACGGAGCTCCAGTTGAGAACCGAGATTATGGTAACGTTCTAGCTGTTGAGAGCTGTCGCCAGCGAAGTATAATGAATCGGTGAACACATTACTGTCATGGCAAAAACGTTCTCTGAAGCAAGCCGTTAACAGTGCCATTTTGCACTCAGTAAATATCATGTACACAGCCCTGGGATTCAACCCGGTCCCTCGGCATCAACTGCAGATGCAAAACAGTTTTCTTGTAACATTCAAGTAGGCCCACCTTATCTTATTTCACAAGAGTTCTGTATTATGCAGCCTGTTAGACCGTATGCTAAGTAAATTGTATACATTCTTACAAATCACTTAAAGCTTGTAAGATCATTAATAGGATTTTATCCTTTCATATGAGATTTAGGGGACCAAGCTGGTTATTTCGGTGATAGTTTTAACATTTCGTGTGTCCTTATGTGACTGCCATTCGGTGAGTATTATCATCATCATTATTCCATCTATTCACCATTTTACAGGGTACTTACTTCTGTGTATCTGAGACAAACCTTGCCCCTGAGATACATAGTGCAGCAGCTATTTCCAAAATACATTTTGCTTTTAATACGTGTTACATGCATTAGACAGATTTCGCGTGAGGTATTATATATTTTACATGAGCGTCTTTCGAATGATGTATGATGCCCCCAGAATGTCAGTTTTCTGAAGTTCCCTTTCGTTCGTTTTCGTCTGGGATGTTGGCCAAATATTTTTTGAGTAACTTGGAGACAATTCAAGTAGCTCCTGTAATTATTGGAGCTTTTACTTTCAACTTAATATTACATTAATATTTATATTAGTCTGTCTACCTTGAGTGTCCGTGAGAGCGAACAACAGAAAAACAAGGCTTACGGTATGTAATTAGAGGCCACAGTTGTGAGTGACATTTTGGTAAGCGATAACAGTCATTATATGCAGTAATCATACAGTTTGTTCTAGTAAACATCAGGAGACATTACTACATTACTTCTCAGACTTGAAAATTTCATTGGGCGGTTTCTTATGTGTCGCTGATACACAACTGCGGCTTTGCAAGAACCTCGTCGGTTTGTGTTAATTGCTGTTTGTTTCTAATGAACGAAGTTCCTAATCTGCGGTGAAAGATCCATATTGAGTGGTTAACGGTTAATCCGCTACACGTTATTTTAAAGAAAATATTATGACAGACTGAAAGTGCAATAGAATAGGCTAAATAGAGATCCTAAATGCATTTAAATTATTTATAACCCATATTATATCAACAGAATGTATCCGATGTTCTAATACATTCTTCTTCATTTAAGAGCAGTTATGGCAGTAAGTTATGACCACTTTTCTCTATCCTACGTTTTAATCTGTAGATAATACTATAAATAAATAATTACAAAATAATATAGTGATCCACTTCTATTTCAAATTTGCAGCAGGACAGATTCTGATTACGTTGACTTTGTAAGATATGTTCTCGACGTTTCGTACCGTCACCATGTTTGTAATTATCGACATGTAACATTGTTTCGTACTGAAGACGCAGGTATGTTTGTGGTCCATGTTCATACAAAATTTCGCGTGCTTAATTTCAATGGTTTGTTAGTTATTGCCTTCAAACACGAAACTGTCTGTAAATTTCTTCATTCACATTCTACAGAAAATACTATAAGAAAAGTTGCATAATTTTTGTTGTTATTAGAGACAGTTTGATTATCACCTCTGCCTGTCTCCACGTGTTTGAATTTCTTATGACAAATTTACGTGTATATTAAATTTTCCTATTATTTTTAATATTTCTGTAACTCGTACGGCTACCATTGAGTTCTGGCTGGGGGAACGGGGATCAATTCTCGGCAGGAATTTCAAATATTCTCTTCATGTCGCAGAGTAGACCATCAGGTGAAGGACGTGACATGGCGATCTTCCGCGTCCATTACGCCCACACAGAGAAGACGGCGGATTGAAAGCCCGTACTGTCATGGTTATTGGAAAACAGTTCGGACTTCGTCGCCTTGCAGGTCCTGGCATGGAACGGACAGTGCCTCTGTGTGGCGGCTGACAGACGGATCTGTAATCCACTGGGAAATATCGCAAAAGAAAGAAATACTACACTGTCTTTCTAGGTGAAATAAAATCTCTGTGTTCGCGATTTGACGTGGTCATCTCGTTCTGAACCAAACCTGAGACATACCACGATAACAGAAACAATTACATAACTGCAAACGTTTTTGATCTGTACTCTTCAAGTATTGTTGCGTAATTAAACAGCGGGGTCTGACGGTAGTCTTGACGCTTGATTCAGATGGGAGAACAGGAAATGCGTACAGAAGTTTGACTGAGAAACGTATTACGTCTTTGGCTAGGTAGAAAAATAACGGACAGTGGGGTAGACTAACGTTTCTGGGCCCCGCGGATCGGCACCGATTTGGGGCAAATTTTCACAGGTTCGGAAACCTTTTAATACCAAATGTCTCTTTTAACCATTGGGAAAACTTGGTTCTAGTGATGAAAAATAAGTTGGCTAATGAGTAAGAATGCGTAGTTTATTTCATTGCACATCTTTGGCTTATCTGTCTTTGAGTATAACTTATTAATGTTGACTGGTGGTTAAATTTCAGTAATAAAAGAACCGTGTGAATATGTTAATAAAATATTTTGTTTCTTTTAGAATTTCGTATGTAACTAAATGGCTTACGGAACCCGAAGGTTCATCACCGAATTAACCAAAGCCCTCCACCGGACCCTGTCCTGGGCCAACAAAATCCAGTCTCCTTCAACTCCTATCTCCCATAGATCCCGCCTGAGATTATCCTCCCATCTACGTCTAGGTCTCCCCAGAGGTCTCTTCCCCTCAATGTATCTATACGTACGTAATTTTGACGATGCGTAGGAGAGAAATTGTATGCTTCACCTGTCAGTAGTACAGTTTGCGTTAAGAAGCATTGGACTAAACCTGGTTTCAAAGTCTGACAATGGTTCGGCATCTGTTTCCGACACCATTGTGCTCACAGCTCTGGCATCCTCTTAACCTCTTCCTCGTGGATGTTTCCCGAGGGATTAAAGTGGCCAGAACGTGAAGTTTACCGTACATATCCATCTGGTGTCTAGAAAAAGAAAGTGTCATGCTTTACCTGAACGTCACAGAACGCCTTCAAGTCGTGGTATGCAGATTCATCAATGAAGGTTTTCGTCACATTTAACCTCCGAGAAGGAGTTGTGAGTTATAATTTAACACGCATATTAAGGCAATGCTTCGTGACGAGTACCTGTTGGATTAAGATAGCTCAGTAAAAGTGTGATAAGTGAAAGTTAATTACAAAACCGCTTATTCCGAAATGGTACTTGTAATATATTGGGTACCGTATACATTCTGAGGCGCGCAGGTTATAGTAAAACCTCAACGTTATTAAACGTTTATTGTCAGTTTCGAGAGGTGAAAGGTGTGGTATTGGTGTGCCACATGGAAGACTGTGCGTGAGGTGGAGACCACAATATATCCGTGTCACAGCTATTATTAGCCTCTGAACTTATTGACGTATTTTCACAAATTTAAGGACAAGTATCTTCCAAGAAGTAGCAGACTCAACTGAATAATAAATGTACCATATGTAAGAATGAACGAAGAGAAATTCTCCCCCGTGCCTCTGATCACGACGCCTTTGACCCTCCTGCGATTTCGGAATGGCGTGTGCATCAAATTTTGCCAAAGACTCGCCAAAACGGCTACGGAAACCTATGCAATGCTAAAGCAAGCATTTGGGGAGTCCGCAATGGGTCGTGCACAAACTTTTGTGTGGCATTCACGTTTTAAAAATGGCCGAACCTCTGTCGATGATGACGAGCGTTCTGGACGACCATCTTCGAGCACAACGCCCGAAACTGTTACGAAGATCGACGTCGTACCATCAACGACTTGTGCGACATTGTTGGGATAGGCTATGGGACCTGTCCGCTGATTCTAAAGGAAGAACTCCACATGCGACGCATCATGACAACGCACCAGCGCACACCGCCTTCAAAGTTCGGCAGTTTTTGGCCTCAAACACCATGGCCGTCATCCTGCACCCTCCTTATTCGCCGGATTTAGCTCCGTGTGACTTCTTCCTCTTCCCAAAGATGAAAATTCAGCTAAAGGTAAGGAGATTTGAGACGATAGAAGAGATTCAGGCAGAATCGCAGATGGTGCTTGACAGGCTGATAAAGAAAGATTTCCAGGGATGCTTCCAGGCTTGGCAGCGGCGCTGGGATCGTTGTGTTCACTCCCAGGGGAACTACTTCGAGGGTGATGGATGAATTTAATACCTGAGATAAGTGTACGGGTTTTTTTTATAGGCGCAGTCTTGAAACTTTCCGATCGCACCTCGTAGAACGTTGTGTGGGTCCGAGAGTTGGTCTGAACACAGTCGTAGGGAACAGACTGACACTTCTAAAATTCAAACTTTTTATTGGTTGGTTCATTATTTTAACTGTAAACTGTTTTCAGGGCTTGAATGCTTACAGGAGGGTTTGGATAATTCTCTTCGCTGTCACTGTGGCCACGCCGGCTCTGGAACCACATTTCGTTCCAGAAGGCCTTTACCGAGGGGAACGGGACAAAGCCATCTGAAGTTAATAATCAGTGGTGCTGTACCTCAACGCCCCCTTTCATCAAAATGATATGATGGATAGACATAGGTGTGTGTAACTTAGGCGATAATAATTGTTGGGTTTCAATTATGTAGCAGAAGCTGCAAAGAGTGGCTTGTGTAGATGTGGCAACATTGTCGGTGGAATATTGCCGAGACCTCAGTGTTAATTGTTCGAACTGATTAGCACATTGGCAGCAGAATGTGACGTCATACTTTGAGAGCTGTGCTTCATAAGCATGTGTAACGAACACCCAGGTGATGGATGCATGTGCATTTGGAAAGAATGCCTCAAAGCGTAATTCTGGTGCTGTTTTATTAATACAAACCGAAAAGTGGAAGTTGCCTGGGACCTCCGATAAATGATGTAACACTTTCATTCCTCTTCAAACAGACATTTCGAGATATTTATTCGTAATGATGATGTCGGCTTCTAGTAGACGTGTAACATGTCATCGTGTAATTTTATGATGACGCATAATTGAATAGAGTTTGTATTTCTCTGGAATCAGAAGTTTCAGGGAATTAAAATTTGCTGGATGAAGATTTTCACTTCGAGTTTTAAGAAAATCGATTTGTTTGTGAAAATAATATTGAAACCGGCTGACAGATTACAAATCTTCCTGCGGGGTCATGAAAACAGGATAATTAAAGTGTTTTTTTTATTATTATTTATGGGCAGTAGGACCTCACACAACGATATTGAAATACCTTTTTCAATTTGGGGGCTGTTGACCAAACACTGATGTTTTTCATCATTTGTTTTAGTCACAAAGTACATGAAATTAACGCGTAATGAGGAGGTTGTGTCTGTGTGTTGTTTCTTCGTCTGAACTTCATGGAATATGCACTACTGTGTATTTGGGTTTCACTTATCCAACCCTCCCTCATGTAGGTTTACAGTTAAGTACATTAGGTATATCCCATAATATGCTCGCCGAACGGATGAGAGAATGCATTGTATATTGAGGCTGTAGTAAAGTTGGGAGAATCGGAGTTCGATTCATATCACTTCAGTAAGTTGAAATCGAACTTTATTGATCTTTTTTCCCCTCTTTCTCAGAAACTGTTCATCGTTCAAGAAATTTGTTTATCGCATGATAGATTTTTATAAATATCTGCAACTGCAGTATGAAACTTTTCCGATGCGATGAATACCTGACGAAGGAAAAAAACAAAAATTCAGTGACTATACGCAGTGTGGTATCTGTAGTGTGATTATCTTTGCATCATTATATTTTGTCTACAAGGCCAGCGAGATATGCCAAATAGCAAATAAGCCATTTGCAAAATAAGGATGTCTGTGCTAGACTGAAGTATTGTATTCGTTTCTACGTCTTTCAGACTGCAACTCTTGAATGGGGAATCACCGATGGGTGAAAGGTCTCCTTGAAGACAGCGAGTTACAGGTTACATAGACTCAGTTTTGCGTGTATTCCGAGTTTAAAAACTTTTTAACCTATTATATTATAGAGACATGGAAATGGACAGCGTAAGTAAGGGCAGAGTCGAGTGGCTATTGGTTTTTGTAGTTCCTGGCTTTGGGTATGATACGAGGCGCGTCCTCAAAGTAAGTTTCCCTGGGGCCGTTTACAGAAACAAAACACAATTTTATGGAAATATTTATTGCAACAGATACAGCAAGTGTCCAGCTATTTTTCAACATATTCGCCACCGGAATTGAGACATTTGTCATACCGTGGGACCAACTTTTGAATACCTGTGTCGTAGAAGTCTGCCGCCTGGGATTGGAACCACTGTGTGACAACCATCTCCGCCTCTCTTTCATTCTCAAAACGCTGACGCTGACGCTGACCGGACAGGAATTTCTTGAGGTGTAGGAAAAGATGGAAATCACTGGGAGCGAGGTCCGGGCTGTAGGGTGAATGATTAAACACCTCCCAGCTGAACTCCTGCAGGAGACTTGCTGTCCGTCGAGCCGTGTGCGGCCTAGCGTTATCACTGACCGCACTTCACAGTCGGCGGGAGCTGGAATAAGAACCTCCATCTTCAACAGCTGCAACGATGCTAATGTGAGAACGCGGGAAGTGCCGTTAGTGCATGCGCCATGCTACGTCATTGCTCTATCACGTACGCACAGTCGCTTCGCGCAATATAAGGTTTGCTAGCTGTGGGACGAGTGGGAAACTTACTTTGAGGACGCGCCTCGTATTTCACCATTCTAGCTCATGCTCTCTTCGGCTAGGGTGATAATAAGAATCAATATTTGATTAGTAGCTACGAATGGGTGGGATGTATATTTTGTTTTGCCCTCGATTATAGGATGTTAATTAAGATTATGGTCATGACCTGCAGAGGAAACCTACAGCTTAAAATTCGATCCGAACCTGATATTCACTACAAACTTTACTGTGTTTGAATTGAGAGAAAATAAATATATGCAGAGAATATGACGTAGGAAGGAACCTAGGACTTCCTGCACGGAGGGTAGAGCCAGTTGCATAACTTTAAGTGCCCTTTCGTGGTTCATACAAGTCGTCTGTTACTGTTTGGACTAGCCTCAAGTTTTGATCAGCTGTCCGAGCTCTAGGAAAATGGAACCCTAATTCTGGAAGTAATTACGAAATTAAACACGCCATGATGGGTATTCCTTAAAGACTAAAGAAGTTGGTAATAAAATATTAAATTGTAAAGATCTGTTTATTGATATACATAAAATATGGAATGTGAAGATATAACTGGAAGATTATCATGATTAATTGAAAACATTTAGATCTAAGTCCAGGATAATCATTTCAGCGTGTAACTCGAAATGACGGCCATTCAAGAAGCCGGTCGCTATCTAACGAGCTTTCGGGACGAGGTTTTGCAGTGGCATATGGACGGATTATCCTGTTACATGTTATAAAATAAGTAATAATAATTTTTATTATGATCTCAAACTAAGGTCGATGCTGTGGATGTTTTGTGTTCTTTCTGTCCTATGATGTTACATGCATTATGATGCCTGATTCCCCATCTAAGGGGCCTTACCGTGGATTTAGACAACTCTCCCACTAAAGAAGACCAGGGCAGAACTTATGATAATATACAGCATCATATATGAAATAGTATGTCTAAGGTTATGCAAATGGATGTCTTCTGACGATATTACTACACACATCCTTTTCATCGCCACACGATCACTTGAAGAGACACGTACGTTGGAGGTGCAGCTGTACGACACACTCCGAGCGACCGTGTTAGTATTATAATACAATTTGAATTATAAGACGCGTTATTCAAAGGACACCACACCTAGCGTTTGGGTGGTGATAAATCTGGCTACCGTGACGTTACTTCGGTGTTTGTTCTGCATGACAGTAACTTAACAACTGATCACATTACCCGACAGAAGAAACGTCTGGAGACCTGTGCCGTGTATTCATTATTCATTTCACGATTTGTCTGTCCGTCCATCCGCATGTTTCGTATTAGAAATCAACTTTGTGTGTTTAAATTTTATATCGTACCTGTACAGTATTATTCCTGCAACCCCTTATTTGAAACACTCTGTACAATTCTCATAGCAAACTTGCATAGTCTGATTTCTTACTTAACAGTGTTATCACCTGCTTTCTTAATGCCTATAGTTTTTTTTATTATTATTAGTGTTCTGTCTGACGACGGGTCCATATGAACAGGATCCTTCCATCCTTTTCTCGGACTGGGGCCTGTTCATATACGTTCTTGGCAGATGATCCAGAAGTGGTTTGCCATTGCCTTCTTCTGTGTGTGAATGGAGTAATTGTTGGGATGCCACGGAGAAACCGGGGAAGCCCCCGGAGGAAAACTCCGTGTTGCCTAGACCACGGCCTTGCCCAACACAAGTTATAAATTCGGGAACCGCCGGGAATCGAACCCGAAACCCCAGGATTACAAGGCCAGCGTTCTAACCGCTAGACCACCGTGGCTAATGCCTATAGTAAGATTACGTATATGGAATATGAAACATGTGGGCCTAATTCTTGTTTCATTTTTCAAGTCTCCATTAATATTCAATATTTTACATTATCCTCCCTCCCCCAAAGTTATTTTCCCAGGCATAAATTTCGTCCCTTGATCCACCGGTGACCCTCATGGGAACCAACGTGTTTAAACGTGCTGCTTACGTCACTAAATTCTTTAAATAATCTTAAAATATTCTGAATATTCGCTTTCGAGAGACTGCAGGAAAAAATCTGGTATGGCGCTAAAACCACTTATCTCCTGTGATAAATATCTGACTGGTTTGTAAGGTCTTTAACAACTATGCATCCAGTGTCGGACTTTGACCT
Organism: Zootermopsis nevadensis; assembly: GCF_000696155.1. The sequence goes on along the minus strand of NW_019060660.1, from coordinate 123,556 downwards.
TCTGAGACCCTAAACTATGTCAAGTATAACAGGCCTTTAAATTCGACATTTGATATAATTTGTTATTCTGACTGAAGGAAAGGTGAAACTGGTATTAATCAATGCATAACAGTTGCATTGGTGTACAAAGAAGACTGTAGAGCTTATAATGAAATTTTTGAGGCCCTCGTATCGTGAAACACTTCGCGTGTGTATTAGTCCGGCACTGTGTATCAGCTGCAGAGGTTAGTTTATATGGAGAAGTTTAAGCGATTAGTATTTGAAGGCTATACTGGCTGAAATTAGGGAATCGGATTAGCTAGTGCCTCAGTCGATAGTCGAACTTGGTTTACAAATCTAACGCTAGGCCACCCTACTTTCTCCTGACTTCCGGAGTTAGTAGATTTATTACACGCAGTTTCTCATAGCTTTTGAGTCAAGAAAGGTGTGTGTCTGTACATCAGTGCCACATAGATTTTCCATGAAGTGCATTTCAGGATATTGCTTTTTTTAATTTCTTACAGTTGCTTTTTAGAACATTGTTTTTTGTATGAATTGTTTCCATGAAGTGCATTTCAGGATATTGTTTTTTTTAATTTCTTACAGTTGTTTTTTATAACATTGTTTTTTGTATGAATTTTTTTTATACTGAACCCATGTAAGATGTTAACATTTACAAATGAAAAAAATTATAAATCATTTCCAACTTCCAGTCACCAGAGCAGCGATATTAGACGAACACAAACGACATAAAAACCATTTTTCCCGGCTTAAAGAGCAAATAAAAGTATTGAAAATATAAGAGTTTTCGAGATAATGGCCATCATATACTCCTTTGTGTACGTAAACGATGTTTCGTTTTATATTGCTTCAAGCGTTAGTTAAAATGGATGTTCCTCGTGTGTTATATTACAAGACAGAGGCACATGCATCGTTTAGTAAACTGTCTGCTGCTGTATTTAACCTCGCTTGTTGATCTTCATTTATTGTATTAGTTCGTAGAATAGCCGTTCTAGTATTGCGCGCATTGAAGCAGAGCAAGATGTCTTCCTAACAATCAGCTGATTTTGAACTGCACTATACTTGAAGAAGTACGTTTTAGTGGCGTTGTTATTGGATAACACTGTGTTTCTAAGGTCTTACAATGTTTTAGTTTTGTGGCAGACTCACGTCGCTCAAGGAATATTGACTACTGTTTAAATTTCGTGTATTTATAAGAGCAATCCATTATCTTCACGTTCATTTTGAGTAGGCATTTGAAAAGTCTCACATGAACACCAGTTATTCTGATAACAATTGAGCGTAAATGTAATTTCGTAACGGACCGTGTTGCCACCTATGGGTGGTGGAAAATAACACTGGTTTTATTTTACTCGGCAGACTTTTGTAGACAATGTTGGACGTATCTTGCGGAAGTGAACAGATGGCCTGTGTCTGGGCTTAACTCGACTGGTATCTGAAAGGTACGAGTCTTTCACGTAGTAGCAGAATCCAAGGTTCCAAAACATTGTCGGTTGCTATAGAATCCAAACGTTAATCAGCGTTGGAAAAAAAAAAACGTCGGTTGCTATAGAATCCAAACGTTAACCAGCGTTGGAAAAAAAAAATTGTGTCTGGACCCTATCCTGAGCGAGTTCTTTTTCGCAGACAATATTTTCCGTTTTGAAATTCTACTTCAATATTCAGCCTGGTCTCAAAAATGAAGTATCTTAATTAGGTTTTTCGTCAGTAATTGTGTATAAATTTCTTGTTTATCAGCATTTTTCTTATGTTCCGCTCATTTCTATGTCATTTGAATAATTGGCCTGATATATTAGGTGAAGACTGCAAATAGTGAAGCCACCTATTATTAAATTTGATTATTACTGCTTGTAGGCCCCAACATTCTGCTTATTACTGTATTTTCAGATACTTTCAAACTCGGATTTTCCCTCAAAATTTTAATCAAATTTCGCACCCTTAAATCAGGAAATAAAATAGTGATTGAAGAACTGAACTAAAGCGTGCAATGTTTAAAATTCCTGTAGATCTGTTAAGTAAGAGCCCAAATATGTACTCCAAAGCAGTAATCTCTATCCTGATGCTGTTTTTGATATGCTGCATACTGTTGCTGTTGCAAATTTAAATTCGTTATTACATGACACTGGACAGAGACTGAATCTCGTCTTCTTTGTACTTATTTAAATATTTAACATATTAAAGATACTTCAAATAAGAGTTGCATTTTCAGCAGATCTGTGTTTCATGACGTAGGTCTGTCAATGTTCTATGGTTACCATTTGTTTGAAGTCTTTGGTTTAAACTTCGTGCTAAGCAGGAGTTACACTGGACCGATATGAACGAAAATTAAATTACCCCCTTCAAATTTATATGTAGACTTTCAGTACCGGATTTTGTCAAAATCCAGAAATTATTTCGCAGACGTGTTCTTTTCATCGTATGTTACTTTGTTTTCCCAATACGTTCTTTGAAACTATTGTAGTTTGCTGTCCTTGGTGTTCATTTATTTCAAATATAAGTACACATATTGCAAAGCTGGTCAAATTAGAAACAAATCATTTGTCACAGTTATATAGTACATTTCGTGTTTCATTAAATATTTACCAGATAGAAGAATTTTTCAAACGGAAGATGGAGTTCTTAATGAAATCTATATATTAGGCCATTTCGCCTGCCGAACTGTTCTATTTTTTTATGAGTTTTGTACAGTTCAAGACGGGTTCTTATAAAGTTGGGATTATATTTTATGTGTACGCATTAAAATTAAATTCCATGTACAATTTTTAGCGTGGACTACAAAATCCAAATGTCGAATTGGTGGAGTAGTTTCGGAGGCCCTACATCCCAGAAGACAGCCATCTGCGGACTCACCGCCTTGTAAACCTGAAATCCTAACTCGTACGAAGTTGAGTTACGCTTTCGTGTTCCCAGCCTTCCTTCACAGCTGTCATAAATCCCCAATAACACTTGCATCAGAATCTAGCGTTATCTTTATAGTGGGAAAGGTCGCACCCGTTCTCTGACGTAAGTTAATATGTTTTTGTGTTCAGGTGATAAAACTCATTAAGACAAGCGAGAAATGAAATAGGCCGTACACACGAGGAAACAATATGTTAGTGGAAGAAGCTATTTGGAGGCAAATACTAAAATCTTCAGACAATGGAAAGTTGTAAGGAAGTCCGAATTGAAGTATGTGGAGAGAGGACACGTCGAATGAACTGTTTTCATTACAGTAGATCATACGATTGAAGATCGACTTTTAGAACAGTTTTAGGCACCATGAAATTAGTTCATAATTTAATTAGGTACCGGTAATTAGTATGTTGGTAAAATAATTTGATGGTTAGTTTGATGATTCATATATATTTTTTTTTAATTTCACGTACCCCCTAAGATGTCTTCGCGTACCCCCGGTCTTCTGCGTTATAACGCCTTGTCTTGTACGTAGATATCATCGTTAGGAGAAAAATTTCTGTCTCCGTTTCAGGCTAGAAGGTGGAGACATTCCGAAACGTTGACATCTACCTGCAAGACCACACCACATTACAACCCAGAAGACCGACATCGACTATCAGTTGAATATTTTCGTAGTATATTATTTTATTATTCATTAGTCGGTAGCTAGACGTTTAATGTAAGCGTTAGTGTGAGAAATTGATAACCATCGCACTGACTGCACAGAGTTTTTTCTGTCCGCGATGAATGGCAGGTCCTGTACAGATAAACTGATAAAGACTGCTCTCAGAGAATTTATACCTGTCTTGTCATTGACGAGTTGACGTTCCCGGTATAATTGACCCGCAGAGGTATCCGCTCGTGATCTAATTGCCTGTCCGTGACCCTGAACAGTTGGATAATTGGTTTTTGAACCGACTTCGTGGTAAAAGGTTTTTCGTTGTCTTCAGCTGATAGAGAAATCTCCCCGAAGTGCATCACCATAATTACAATGCATTTCCATTGGATGTAATTCAGAGCCAGTTGACTCCACTTTGCATACAGTTACTCATTTTTTTTAGTAATGAAATAATATCCTTTATCTACAACTTTTTTCTCTGTTAGGTTACAGAAACGGAATTTTTGTCTGCGTTTTTGTTTTCCCTTAAGAGGATACTTCTCACTAGCAAGTTGGGCTTGGAGATGAAGAAGAAACTAGTGAAGTGTTACGTATGGAGCAGAGACTTGGACACTCAGGAAGAAGGAACAGAAATACCTGGAGAGTTTCGAAATGTGGTGTTGGAGAAGAATAGAGAAGATCAGGTGGACGGATCGAGTGACCAACGAAGAAGTATTGAGGAGAGTCAACGAGCAAAGAAACATTACACGAAGGAAAGCTAACTGGCTAGGACATATTATGAGAAGGAATGGGTTACTGAGTGATATCACCGAAGGCCAGGTTGAAGGAAAGCGAGGACTAGGAAGAAGATTGATACAGCTAACCGACGACCTTAAACAAGGAAAGAAGATGACGTTCCAGGAATTAAAGCGAGAAGCCGAGAATAGGGACAACTGGAGAGCTCTGTTTGGGCAGAGCAATGGACCTGTCGTAAGACAGAACACTTAATAATAATAATAATAATAATAAGTTCTGTATGTCCGGTAACCGTTCAGTACAATTGACAATCACCGTAAGGTCAGAAGACGGGTTTTGTTGTTTAGGCGATGAACCGTAACGTTTCATAACAAGAAGACATTTCTTCACCGGAGTAGGAGAATCTGTAAAATTTCTCTTTGTGTAATTTTTTCCCGTTCCCCTATTATTTCGTGTATGGTAAGTTCAGATGTTGGTTGCAGTCATCTCGAGTCTTGGGCCAATGGTTCCACACTCCACGAACCCTTTCTTGAATAATACAAATTGTTCGAGGACAGATTTGAAATTACTGTTGCATTTTTGTGGGGAATTGCTATGTTGAGTACTCATTTCCGGCCCGCTTAATGCGGTGAAATTTCAGGTTCTCACGGCTTCGAACACGAAGATCGCTGTCTTCTGGGTTGCTACGTCGCGTAGTGTGGTAGAAATTGACCGACGTCTCAGCGATGCTGGAACCCGGTCACTAAAAATTGGTTTAAGTAAGATACAGGAGCGGGTCAGACAAG
>NW_019060660.1:76342-103703 GCF_000696155.1 Zootermopsis nevadensis | reverse complement strand
TCCTGCCCGTTGAAAGGGCAACGGTGGTTCGGAGGAGAGATTTGTAATAGCGGTGCACTTATTACTGGGATAGAGAGGGGATAATTATATAATGGCCCTGGAGAATTGAGGGGGTTAACTTGTTTAATTATACGTGTGTAAGGGAAAGAAGTTTCGAAAAATGCCGGTAGACAGCAGTGTTCTCGTTCACTCCATATTTTAAACCCTACTATATGATAATCTTAGCCAGACAGACATGATGTAATTGCAGATTGACCGGAAAGGATTTAACCAAGTCACAAAATTTTGAACTTTACTTAATAATGTACTCGCCCATTTCGATCTCTTACATTAGATTCCTTGCATCGAAGGGAAAGAATTTGTTCTTCCACAAGATAGAAAGTATTTTATTTATTTTCATATTTTACTATTAGAAGATTAGTGAATGAAGTGGTTACAGGAATATATCGTGTTAGGTTGTGGAATGGATCCATCTTGTTTGTGGTAGGGGTAAGTGGCAGGCTTTTGTGAACATGGTTTAGAAACTTTGGGTTCTTTGCTAGCTGAGCAACTATCAGCTTCTCAAGAAGGATTCTATTCCATGGATTTCAGAGAACATCCCACTAAACAACAGTGTACGTCGTTGTGTAGTGGTTAACATTTACTTTACATTGTGGAAGTTCCTTCGAGAATAATCGGCCACGACAACTTACTTTCCAATTCATAACCTGGAGTACAACACTATGCAACGTGTGCAGTTGAGAAACCGTCGTAAAACTTCAGTTAAGTTAAACCAGGCTTGTCATTTTGTTGCAGAACTCGATTCGCCACAACCTCTCTCTCCACAACCGCTTCATGCGCGTGCAGAATGAGGGTACCGGTAAGTCGTCCTGGTGGATGATCAACCCGGACGCCAAGCCGGGTAAAAGCGCCCGACGCCGTGCCACCTCCATGGAAACCTCCAAGTTCGAGAAGCGTCGAGGCCGCGTGAAGAAGAAAGTGGAGGCCCTTCGAAACGGCCTTCAAGCGGCGACCGACGCAACTCCCAGCCCCAGTTCCTCGATCTCGGAGGGCCTGGACATGTTCCCTGGGTCCCCTGCCGTCGCGACCGCCAGCTTCCAACTGAGTCCCGACTTCAGGCCCAGAGCCTCGTCCAACGCCTCGTCTTGTGGCCGGATGTCGCCCTTTCATTCACTCCCCGTCGACTCGGAGTGGGCAACGTACTCCACAGCGTCAGGTGGGGTTTCCTTCCCTTTATGGTCTTGCCCTCTTTGTTTTAAAATCGACGATCGTCCTTGAAATTAGCTGCTTGTAGTACAGTAGAGTTGTAGTTGACTAGACCGTCTTGATTTATTTTGTATCTTCTAATTGTACTTCATTCATCAGGAATATAATATTTGTCTTTCAGTCTCTCCGTCGTCTTTCAACACTTTCTTTCAGGTTTAAATCAGACTATCCATTTAGGAATTCTGGATTTCCCGCGACGTTTTGTGAGTATTTCGTAATATTAATCCTGAGGCAATTCCCAATCAGAAATGTATTATGAACACAGGTCCAGTTGTCAGCGGTTACAGAACTTAAAGACGGACTGAACGATACAAAACTCGATTATCGATATATTTCCAGCGTGACGGAGTACCCCACATTTCAGGCGGCACGTGACGGAGTATGTATGATCGAGAAGTTCCCTTACCTGTGGATTGGTCGTGGTGATACGTAGAATTGGCCACTGCGGTCACCAGTACTTCACTCCGATTACCTGTGGATTGGTCGTGGTGATACGCAGAATTGGCCACTGCGATCACCAGTACCTCACTCCGCTAGATGTTTTGTGTTTACATGGAAAAAATGGTGTATGAAAGCAAATTTAAGAGAAAAGAAAACTCTTTAGAAAACTAGTAGCACCACCTACTTCGAAATCATAACGTGTTTTACCCACAGAATATATTTGTTGGTTTCACGTGATTCTGAGAATAAACAGCCATAACGTGTTTTACCCACAGAATATATATGTTGGTTTCACGTGATTCTGAGAATATACAGTGACTTTTTCCGTAAGATAATTAACTATTTAGTCTTTGTAATGCAAGAGCCACGTGTTTTCGTCGAGGTAGGTAATTTTTATATATTATTTATGTGAACTTATGCTTCAGGGTTCTTAGTTGTTGTATGTGTTTGGGAGAGATTGAAATCGGATTTAAGTGTTTATATACCACAAGAGCACATTTTAATTTTTGCGGAGTGTTTTAAGTCTCGTGCAAAGTAGTTCGATCATTTTAAAGTTCCCAGAGGCTTGACTCGACGTTCGTTCGAAATGATAATTCTGTAATCACCTGAGGCGAATTAAAATTTAGATTTTGTTATTGCTCGTGTTTATTTGTTTGTTCTTTCGATACACAATCAGTGTGTTTGTTTACAACGATGCCCACTGTTATGTATACCCGTCTGAAATGTTTTCATTAACTTGCTAAAATCAAAATAACTGCCCCCTGGTACGACAGCTGATTTCAACGAAAGTCTTCATTAGTTTGTTACGAGGTGACTGTGCATTTTGTATCATTCATTCTGATTACAGAATCGAATGGCTCCTTTGTGCTGAGACGAGGTAGAGATTACTACTTTCTATTGTTTTTTTATTTATTGTGACTTTTTTTACAACTTTTTTCAGTAACATAGACTGTATAGCGTCAAACCATAATTTTTTAATGAATAATGAATTTGAAAGGACGTAAGGTAATCCCGGCAGTTGCCTGGATGGACTGAGGAAAACCTCAAAAATCTCAGTCAGGATACTTGGTCTTCGGTTCGAGATTTGAACCCTGGATATCCCGAATTCGATTCAGTCAGCCCCACGTTCTGTACTGTACTACTGTTGCCACACTTATTATTTGACTGTTGCCTGTTTAATTCACCATTAAATTTCAAAAATTATGTACCGGGTAAAACGCTCTGCATTTAAGTACCACGTCATTAAATCGTGTAAGTAGCGTGGAGATTGCATATTTACGTATTCTAACCTTGGCACTACTGCTGTGGTCTATTTTCCTTTTAGCGTCAAAGCCCCCGGTATGCATTTGAAACGGAGTGGGTTGGCCCGAGAGCACTTCGGGTAGGGGGGGGGGCGGTCGGTCGGAAAGAGAATTCCTTCCCTGCCAGAAATCGAACACAGAACGTCGGGTTTTCAGTCGCCGTACAGAGTTCCGGCGGTTACCGATGCCTACGCCATCGTTTAACTGATACCTGAGACGTAGAGTTCGTATGGCGACGTTATAAACGAATTAGGTCTGTATGTCTTGTTTCGTGATTCGGAAATTAAGAAATCTTGAAAAAATGTGTTGGGTTCAAGTTAAGATTTCCTGTCTTGTGAGCGATTCGTTGCGGAAAAGAAAGTTTCAAGTCGAAAACTGAAGAGTTGTTTGGTTCTTATTTTAATACGTGTAAACGCACCGTTTCAGGTTTCGGCCCGGAGCAGCTTGCAGGCAATCTGGCTGAGGGTATGAAACTGCACCAGGGAGGTGAGTTCCTGCAGGGCTACGGGGGCGGTAACGGTGGCGTCAATGGCCAACAGCCGCCACCCCCACCACCTCCCTATGATTTCGGGGCTCGTCAGCAGTTGCACGCAGCTTCCCCGTACGGGCTGTCCCAGTGCCACTTGCACAGGATGCAGTCTTGTTCCTGCCATCTACAGCACTCCCCGTCCTACCCACAGTCCGAGCCCTCTCCCGACCCCCTAAGGGGTCAGCCCGTCCCTCAGGGCGCTCAGTTCGGCCCCCCTCGTGCCTTGCCGTCACATGACACCGACAGCCGTCCCGGCACCCCTACCCCGTCCACCATGATGGGGCAGCTGATGGGCGCTCTGAACAACAACGCCCTTCTGGATGACCTGAACCTGAACATCGAAACACTGCAGGGAGGGTTTGACTGCAATGTGGAAGAGGTGATCAAACATGAGCTGAGCATGGATGGAAGCCTGGACTTCAACTTCTCTCAGCATTACCATCACCACCATCCAGGGGGACACCAGGTAGCGCCAGGCGCCCAGGAACTACAGCAGGGCGTCGTGCCCCAACAACCAGCCACACCCTACTCCACCACTGTTTCAACAGGGCCCTCCTGGGTGCACTAGCCCTTAGCGGGGCCCCCGACCGGGAGAGGAAGAGGAGGCTACCTGCAGCTCCCACGTGGTGAGTTTCACACCTGAGGGCCGATGTGGAGAAGGTGACACATTGTAACTAAATCATTTCTCCCTCCCTCAGCCACACAATTTCTGGGACTGTTCTGGCTTCCAATCCAGCGGATACCACGCTGTCTCTGTAAGTAAAGTGGCATCCTCCCATCTGCGCCTGTCTTCCGAGTGGTCTCTTCCTTTGTGGCCTCCCAACAAAAATTTTGTATGCACGCTACATGTTCCATCCCTCTGAACCACCGTAATAATAATCAAAAAAGACTGTAATCTGTTTTATGCTGTTTTTGTTTCTAGATGAGAATTAAAAACATGGCGAAGGTAAAAGCTTCGACGTTATGTCAGATTTTCTTAAGTAGCTGAAGTCTATAACTGCGGAAATTATGCATCGTAATAGGCAAAAAAGATGTGTGTACAGTTTTTCAGTTGAAGCTACCCGCGGCCACTGCAGGCTTGTTTGCTCGCATGAACGTCTTGTGAAGGTGGGTGGCCGATTAGCCTCCGCGCTGTCACGAACCACCTGCAGGTCTCAGCAGCTCAAGTACGAGACAGACATCCGTTACGGCCACCATCTCCCTCGGCTTGTTCTCTCCATTCTTCAGGACGTAATAAACGAGTGGCGCGTTGAAGCCCCACAAAAACTCTCATTTGTCCCACATCGTGACGACAAGTGAGTGGCGCACGTGTTCATAATTGAATCACTGTCGGATTGGCCACTTCTGTTGCTGCGTTGACCACAGACGTTGTGGTGTAGCCATGAATACGTCTGTCAAGTTCCTTATTATGTAATTTTTGTTTCTCTAACGTCATCCACTTAGACGAGTTAACCAACCAGATGGCTTACGGAATTCGAAGGTTCATCACCGAATTAACCAAAGCCCTCCACCGGACCCTGTCCTGGGCCAACAAAATCCAGTCTCCTTCAACTCCTATCTCCCATAGATCCCGCCTGAGATTATCCTCCCATCTACGTCTAGGTCTCCCCAGAGGTCTCTTCCCCTCAGGCTTCCCAAATAGTGGACCCAACCAACCAGATGGCTTATGAAACCCGAAGGTTCATCACCGAATTAACCAAAGCCCTCCACCGGACCAACAAAATCCAGTCTCCTTCAACTCTATCTGCCATAGATCCCGCCTGAGATTATCCTCCCATCTACGTCTAGGTCTCCCGAGCGGTGTCTTCCCCTCAGGCTTCCCAACCAATACCCGGTGCACACTCTTGTCCCATCCATGCGCGCTACATGCCCAGCCCATCTCGAGTTAACTTTATGACTTTAAAAAAATGTGATCCAGGTTCACGTGTATTTGTGGAGAAAATCTTGTAATTATTAACTAATTATCGGTGTTACTGATTCACATAAACTGAGTGGTTGATGTAGCATTGATTAACGACCTACCAGTTGTACTTCTGATGTATGTTCGTTGATTTCTTCCGCCGTTCTGAATTGAAATTGATGACACTTTAAAAACATAAATTTTTTTGGGGGGGGCACTTGACGGATTTTCATGAAATTTGCTACAGTAATTGAAAGATAAATACCGGCAATTAAATAGTACCCTCATCTCGAAATGTAACTTGATAATGGCACAGAAATGATAACAGTGGACGGGGGTCGAACACCCTCATCTCGAAATGTAACTTGATAACGGGGGTCGAATTATAACGAGGAACGTGCTCAGATATCGCAAATTTTAGCCGGATTTCATGTTAGACATGTCCTAGCTCTTCTGGTGACACGAGCTGATATTGAAATATTCGTGGTTACTGCTGATTTGTAATTCAGTCTGCCTTTTTGTGTAATCAAAGTAGGCTTCGTGTTTTCTGCATCGAATGGAAATGCCGTGTTCGTCTTTCGTCATCTTATGTTATTAGCCCTCGACTCTTTCTTGACACGAACATTGCCAACCTTACACAAATGAATTAATCTGCCTGATGATCGTAACAAAGACAGAAGGAAACTCCCAAGAGATGAGCGAGGTCTAGAAAATAAGACGTTACATCCCCTCTTTTCTACCCCAGGAACCATTAAATATTTCTAACCCCTCCCTCAACCTTCTACTTGTCAACACGATTAAAAACAGCCGAGGGATGCAGGCAACGTGTGGGACAGAATTGCTAAATCTGAACATGAAATTTACTGAAGCGTAAAATCAGTTTTAACAACCACCACCGCCTTCTTAATTGTCGTTCAAGGATTTGCATATATTATATTGTCATAGCAGTGTTAACTTAAGGAGAGGCGCACGTCTTATCGTGCATCACAGTGCTAAGTGTGGACGATCTGTAGTTCACATCCTTTCTGTTTAGTGGCTTATTTTTCTGTAGATCTGCACAGTAAAGGTTCCATTTGCCGAGATTTGTGCTACGTAATCGGAAGTCCAGCGTCAGAACATCGACCCGGGGACCCGTATTAATAGGATTTTCGTGGTTTTCCTGAATTTATACGTCCAGATATTATAATAGAGCCTTAAATAGGTCACATCCGCATCATCTCTGTTTTATAATTCACAGAAATCGTACTATTTGACGGTGTAGTTGAGAAATAGTTGTTAAAATAGTCAGTCTGTGGCCATGAAATGTCAAACGCGAACGTAATACAATCTTTGAACAGTAGAATCGCGGATTTCAATACCGTTTGATGTATTTGGACGTCGTGTTCGCATCCTTACGTTTTCAGTAGAGATCTTCCGATGGTCTGATCTCCCATCCAAGGAGTACCACTGCCCACTTTGATAGAGAGTTTAATCAATTTTTGCAACAGACTGCCTCCAGCACCAGTAAGAAAATGAAGAGCTAATGTTATCTTTGGTTGTCCTGTAATCTGTAAGATTCCCTGTTTTACAGAATCATTACGTAAATGTTGCTAATAAATCCTTTGAAGATTGCTAAATTTAAATTGTTTTGAGAACGATGTTAACAGATCAGAATTACATTCGTGAGGAAATTAAGAACATGCTGAATTCGAGGAATACTTTGTAGGATTTGAGGTTTTCATGGCGGTGAGTCCAGACATTGCTGACTCCATCTTCAGGGCGCAACAACCCAGAAAACAATCATCTTCGAAGAATACTTGCTACCATGGAGATCAGAATCTTTTATTTCTTGTAAAGATTAAAATATATAAAACTATAATTTTACATGTTCTTTGTGTGGGTGTGAAACCTGGTCTTTCGCGTTAAAGGAAGAACACAGATGAGGGTGTTTGTGAACAAGGTGCTTGGGAGGGAGAATACTTGGATGTTATCGGGATGAAATGACCGGAGACTAGAGATGCGAAGAAGTTTATCAGGTCTGGAACAGTGTTAAGTCACTCTCATGACTATCGGGGAAACTAGATGTGTTAGTAGGAACAAATCTTCTCTTACCAGTCACAGAACGCGTCAACCTCTGAGTGTGAATATAACCACTAATGCTCTAGTAGATGTTCGCAGAATTCAAACACGGCAATACTTCCAGATGGACGTAACTCCTCCACAACTTCATTTCTGTATTTATATTATTTACTTTACAGGATACTAAAACAACAACAAATGTCCACCCACACAAATCATGTTAAGCACGACGTACATACTGAACAACTTCGAATACGATATTAAAAATACAATAAATCTAGAAGAAAACATCATTTGAAATCTGAAAAACAACATTTCGATAGAGATCATCATTTAATATATTTTAAATATTTAAATGTTAATTATAGTAATATTTTAATATTTAATAGGAACTTTTGTGATTAGACTGACAAATTTAAACAAATATATATTTATCACAAAATGACGCAACTTTATCATAGCAGAATCTAGTTTAATGTGGTTTCTTAGATGTTTTAAGACTTCGCAAAGTTAGGTCCGAACAGATAGCAAAAGTTACCCAGTCTCTTTCACTCTCGTGGGAAGCCGTTTCAAATCTCGAAACGGGGGGTGGGGGGTAATGTCAAAAGAAAGAAGGGGGGTAGCCTATTTGAACCCAACAGAGAAATGGAACGGCTTACATAACTCCGATCTTCAAAATCGCTATGGACATGGAAATAAGTGGTCGTGGCCAGTTTTAAGAAGGCATCAGGCGCATACCAGTCTGTGGTATCCAGACGAATAGTACGTTCCGGCCTCTGCGCCGCGACGCGTGTTACATAGGACGTCGTTGTACTGTACACGTGCATTTCCCTGTTACAAGGGCCTAATGAATGTTTCATGAAAATGCCTTTGCCCTCTCCTCTTTCTTCCTAACTTTGCCCTACTCAAGATGGCGCTGTGATGATTGATGGCCATGCACTTGCCACCTACAAGCTAGCCATTAATTATAAACCTCGCCAAATCTTTGCGCGAAGAAGCATGCCTTCAGCAAATGCGCTCTCTATACTAAAGATATTTTTTACGCGCCGTCGAATATTCCCGAAAAGAAACACACCTTTGTCGCGAACGTTTCTTTGTATCACAGTGGCAGCTGTGTGTACCATTTCTCTCAAGATTCAGAAACTCAACATTAAGGCGACAGAGTATTTAAGAGTTTCATCTTATTCACGAAATAAGGAACGATTGAATTTCTTAAACATCGCTGATCAACCGAATGATGCAATTTTTGAGTTCGGAAGGACCATGTCCCTCTCTTTTAGAGTTTGTGTCCTCTGATCAACCACACACTTTAATATCAGGCCTGTACACACTAACCGGATCATTTTTACGAAACTTTGTATACACATCATGTCATTACAGACTTTCGTACATTGACACTTTGTCGTCAAAACAACACAAAACGTGGCTGTACTATTGCGGTGAGAGGAAAGTTCCAAATTTAATATTTTTTTCTTCCATCTACGCCCAGGTCTTCCATGTGGTCTCTTTCCTTGAGGTTTTCCATTTGCATTTATTATAGCTGCGTTCTCTTTCCGTGTCTTTTACCTTGATTTGAAAACACTAATTATGTCTGTGTATGTGTACGAATAGTGAACTTTCTCTTAATAAATTTTCTCCATTTTCCTGTTGCTTTATGTATATTATTATTTTATTTTTTTATTTAGTGTTCTGTCTGACGACAGGTCCATATGAACAGGATCCTTCCATCCTTTTCTCGGACTGGGACCTGTTCATATACGTTCTTGGCAGATGATCCAGAAGTGGTTTGCCATTCCCTTCTTCTGTGTGTGAATGGAGTAATTGTTGGGATGCCACGGAGAAACCGGGGAAACTCCGTGTTGCCTAGACCACGGCCTTGCCCAACACAAGTTATAAATTCGGGCACCGCCGGGAATCGAACCCGAGACCGCAGGATTACAAGGCCAGCGTTCTATTCCCCTGAGCATTCCTTTGTCAAACACGTCTTCAGTTTGCATTCGTCTCTTACCGAGACGGAAGCTCATACATTACACATCTGCAAAAAGAAAAGTTTCTGTTGTCTTCTGGTGTTGTCCAGGTAATCAATAATGTGGTGGCAGGGCCCCAAATTATATCTCCAGTACCAAAGCCCGCCATAGACACCCCTGATCGAGTTTCATCTTTGCACAAGAAACGGCAGACATAATTTATCAACGTTCTGTTACACAGGTTTCATTTCACGGGAATAAATTAGATCGGAAGTGAGGAACAGAATCTTTCTTGAGAATCTTACGGTCGCTTAACAAGCGAAATAATTCCCCATCTTTTATCGAACGCAAAGTCTCTTTACAATGTTCAAAAGAGACACCCCCCCCCACACACACACACACACGTTTCAAACAAAAAATCATTAAAAATAATTATTTTGTTGCACTGTCAGGGTTGTTGAGTGAAAATAACAATTAAAATATTTATTAATCTTTTAACAATATTATATTTGTGATTGACGGCAAAAGTTTTTAATAAATATTTTAATAATATATAATCACAATATGACGCATTTACAATATCTTGAAAATAACAAGTTAGGAAATATGTGCGTAGCGTAACAATTCTCCCGTTTTTGAAAATCTTTGACCCGTGGCCTTTGCGAGTGGACCAAGTCATTAGACTAGTGTGTTTGGCGTTTGTCTGGCTATGTGATTACGCCATGATGGAGTCTCCGCACGTGGTTTGATATCCGCGCTCAGAAAATGCATGTAAAGATCTCGTTTTTTCGCCCGAATTTAACCGAAACTGGAATATGTCAATAAATGTTAGTGAAGTTCCCCTATTGTTAATAATGCGAATGCATTCCGCGGTCCTCTATTATTACACGCGGGCAGTCAGACACATGCTGAAGCCAATATGTGAATTTTTCAGCGGTTATTTGCGAGAACCAGCGACCTCAACGTGTGGTGGGAAAGGGGGGGGGGACCTGGTATACGATTCAGCTGAGGGCATTCCTCGTACAGTGGAAAGCGTCATATTTTCCAAGGCCTTCCCCGCCCTGGGACTTGGTTTACGAACTTAGAAGCGATCGACGAAAGTTCGCGAGTTCTTTGTGATAATTTCTTTCATTTTGAACTTCAGAGAAAGAGTTTTAGGACAGGAAGAACGCAAAAGACACTGCCGTATCTCTAATATAGAAGCGTCTATCGCTTCATAGAATTATGACACGGTTAATGACGTGTTATACTTTGTTGGTCAACTGTCAAAGCAAATCCTTGTCATGGGACCCGATGTTTAGTCATTTTCACTCCAGAGACCGTCTTTATCTCCTGCCCTAAACGAGTTCAGTCGACTCGTTTCTGAAAAAATTTGTTTTAATATCATCTTCCAATCTTTTCCTACGCATCCTTAATGATCGTTCCGGTCGAGGGCTTGATACTGGAAGCTGTATCGATATTTTGACACACAAATGAAATAACCTTATAAAATTGAGTGTTTTCTGTTTCTGTCTTCGTTGTAAGTTGCTTGTGGCATTCACTTCAATACCCTGTTCCAACAAATTCGCATCAAGTTCCCTTTTAATATGAAGGAAGGATGCAAAGAAAGAAAGAAAGAAAGAAAGAAGGAAGGAACAGAGTCTGAGCTTTGCGTTTTTTTCCGTTCTTCTAAATTAATTACTTGGAACAAGTCTTTTGAATACTCTTTACATGGTGGCGCTGTAAACACTTTCACGGTTGGTCGCTCTCGCCCGCTGCAGAGTGATCGGCCTTGTCAATACATCCTGCTGCCCCACTCTGGATTGATAACCCGAAATTAGCGGAGGGGGAGGGGGGAGAAGAAGTTTTAATTGAACGCGTAAGAAAACAGCTAAGTTTTCCGGGTTCCTTTTTCGGTCCTGTTTGATTGATGAATTGTTAGGTAAATATGTGACATGTGGCTGCGTAAAGACGCTGTTTATGTTTAGCAAACTAACGCGCAAGAAGTTAATGATGGTGGGGGGGGGTTTCCCACGTGCTTGCAGTGGCTGTCAATATTCTTCTGTTGTTCGTCGTAAGTTGCGTGCTTTTCGCACTGTTTCCGGTAGTAAAATGCACTGTATGAAACCGTTAATACTAATGTCCGCTACCAAACACGATCTTGAGCCCTGTTTCTTCAGTTCAAATTCTCACAAACTATTTTTTCTGAGATCCAAGACCCGAGTAAGTATCCAGCTAATTCTTTCGTGACAGAACCGGAAGGCTTTTACGCCGTTAATACAAACGCTCGCCACTCGACACAATTTTAAGTCAGTTTCATCTCCCCATTCTAAGACTGATTTTAACCATCCATTGACCATTAGGAGGTTTTATGTGACCCAAATTAGTAACACTGTTGATTTAGAACCTGAAATACCATCTCGCACCTTTTCATTTCACTTCTCATTATCACAGCCCACGTCATTATCCCCGTATTATCTTCTTATCGGTCTTCGGTTAATGTCTTACATTTGCGTAATCGCTGCTTCCCTCTCATGGTCGGTTACCTTGTACTTGTGTGACGTCATCAGGGGTAAAAATAATCCCTCAAGCATCAATAGAATAAAAATGGCTGCATTGTGCAGTTTTTATTATAGCTTGGGGCTGTGTAAATGCTACAAAAATAACGTCGAATTCTGGTCGAGTCCATGTGTCCGTTACACGAAGGCGTGGCTCGTACCTCGCTTTAAAGTTTCTACATTTCATAAAGTATAATCGGAACATTAGATATCTCATTAATAGGCGATATTTCAACATATATATGTCACTGTCTTGACTTCTGACAGGCGTTGTCCCACAGGATAGCCATTTTAATAAAATTAAAGGGAGAATTTTCGTAAGTGCAAGATGTTCAGTTCATATTCATATTTTTATCCACTCTAAAGTGCAAACCTTTCTAAAAAGTACGGGTCACCTAGGAGTGGAATCAAGCGTTCTGGACGCGTAGCTCGAATGAGGAAGGCAAGAAATTGAGCGGAGTGATTTGTAAAAGATACCTCGTGGAAGGCGGTGTCTGCATTATCAGGCAATGTTAGGATGCAAATTTTGACATGGGATATGCGATGCTTGCATGAATTGACACAACACAGAATTAAAGTGTTATTATTTATATTTATTTATTTAGTGTTCTGTCTGACGACAGGTCCATATGAACAGGATCCTTCCATCCTTTTCTCGGACTGGGACCTGTTCATATACGTTCTTGGCAGATGATCCAGAAGTGGTTTGCCATTGCCTTCTTCTGTGTGTGAATGGAGTAATTGTTGGGATGCCACGGAGAAACCGGGGAAGCCCCCGGAGGAAAACTCCGTGTTGCCTAGACCACGGCCTTGCCCAACACAAGTTATAAATTCGGGCACCGCCGGGAATCGAACCCGAGACCCCAGTTTGGCCGTGAAAGTGACTGGATATGCTTATGTGAACGACGAGGTTTCAATTCTCTGTAAGTGGCTGGGATTTTTCTCGTCATCTCTGTGGCCAGATGAGCCCTACGCCATCCACTCGCCTCGAGGGTAAATCGGTCGGAACTTGAAGCTGGATCAGAATGCTTGAAAGCATTATTTTTATGTTACTTTTTCGCTTTCAGGGCTGTTTTCGCCGCTAAGTTTAAAACAGGGCTCGCTTTTTGGTTTTGTATTGTCACCTCTTTGGAAGTGGACAGTCGACATGCTTCTTATAAGAAACGATTTCGAGAACGGCAGCGAATTTAATGACAAGCCCACGTTATCAAAATCGAGTTTATTCCATGAACTTCCCATTTCCTTGTTCCTATTAGTACTATATTTTATTTTATTTTGTTCCCGTCTTTGTTTCTATGGTGACAGTCGCCGTGGTTCCGCCAAATGCACGCAGAAATGTATATGCAAAAATGGCATAAAGAATATTATGGTATTTGTAATAACACGTAATCAAATCAGTTAGAAATACAATAACATTATTTTTGTGCGTTCTTTTTACAAAGTTGAAACGTGAAAGTGTTATGGTGATGTCATATCTGTTCATCTGTTAGTTCGTCCGCGCGTTTCATATCTTAAATTAATCGACCGATGTCAAGAGATATTTGGTATTTTAAGGTCTGCACCAAAAGTTGTCGGACGAATTCAATGTTGGTTCTTGTCCGTCCGGTACGCACGGTCATGAACCTTTGAGTTCTATAAAAGGCCGGAAATTTCTTGCTACCTGAGCGACTTATATTTAATTTACTGTTTAATATAACCGTGAAACCGTGAAGTGTGTCCATTTTATTAAAAACAGCTTAACTTACAAGAAGTCGAGTATGGCATGAAATGTAGATCTGATTGTGATCTATAAGTGTAATTTTAAACATCTTTCGACGAAAGTAATATTTAAGAAAATACATAAAAGACAATTATTCCAACAGTAATTTTGTTTCTGTTATGAATGCACAATGAATTATAAAGGAAAAAAAAATATTTGGAAAACAGGCCTATGTGTACTCCATTTTTCACCTTTTCTGTACTTTGTTTCCACGAAGTTTATTCAATAAATTCAATCTTTTGTTGAATGGCCCACCTTTTCGTATGCCGATACGGATATAGTATCATATTCGAACCTTCTTAACGGATGTCAATGAAATTTGGCACCTGATTTTGCTAACTAAAGATCTTGGGGGGGGGGAACTGGTTTGGTTATTTTCTCAAAAACTATTTACAGTATGAAGAATTATCGCTTGCTTATTATGTACATGTGTTAAGTTGCGTACTTTTATTTATATAATTAATATTTAATCACAGTGAAACAAAAAATTGTTCCGGTATATTGTAATAATATCATTAGCTTCTGAACAGCTCATTCTAAGGACTGGAACTCATCTCTCCACTTTTGTATTGCTACTGGAACCGTAGAAGTGTTCTTGCTCGACGTGACTGTCGCCCTGTACTTCGGCTGTTGTTGTTCTGAATGTCTTTCATGCGTCTCTGAACGGCGTGTGGTGTGAGGGCAACCTTATCACGGGAAATGGAGTTTTTATGTGGGGCTATTCGGTTGGCGATCGTTTTAAAAGATTCTCGAGTTTGTCAGGTTCTCGTTTGGCTCCAGCGGATCGCGAGTTATGTTCGCGCCGAGACGGTTTTGTCTCCCGGGCGAGATGACCGGAAGAATTGCCCATGTTACACACCTCTGTAGAAACAGGCGCCATCATTGCTACGTAATCATCATTATTTGTACCGAACGCATGATATAAACGCATAATGTCGAGGTCGTACCCATCCGAATATACGCGAAACTACTCAACGGATGTACGTAAGATTTGGTATTAAAAATCTGAAGACTTGCTTTCTTTTGTATGCTTATCGATTCAGTACATCCGCTACTATACATTAGGCCTATATCAACATAGGGTAATCGGACACAAATAAGGTTACATAACGTAAAATACTACCAAGATATAACCATAAGTGTAAGTTACAAGGGATTAGCAGTATATGTTAGATAGTAATGGAGTACCGTTAATTGTGTGGAATGCAAGAAATTGGTGTTATTCGGACGTAGGGAGGTTTATGTGTAAGAGAACACAACTTTATCATTACTATTTATAACAAAAAAATAATGCAGGATGATGGAGACAGTAAGTTGCTTCGAAACGTCGGCCTGTATCTACCCTACTACACGGTGCATCATCGTCTAACACGGCCATCTTTATATTCTTGTGGGAACATACGGCAGCTTACTTCCAGGTCCTTACCTGCTCGCCGTTCATAGTCATCCTCCAATCAAATTCGACGCTGTGTAACCGCTGCATTTGAAACAGCGTCGTTAAGAACCTCAGGATCAGTTTTCTTACCTAACCTCTGTTGTCCACACGCTGCCCTTGCGCGCCGTCGCCATATTTCACAGCAGTTCTTTGGCCATTGTCGGCCAAGTCAAGAATAAACATCTGAGGCCGCGATAAATTAGAGACGACTTATTTCTGTTTCTTATTTTCGTTCAGAGATCGGTTTCGTCTCGCGGTAGGGCGGACCACGACCGTCTACCCCATGCAAACTTCATACTGGAAGAGTGGACAATGTCGAATGTTTTAGAGTCCAGAAATAAATTTGGCTTATTTCTAACTCTGGATGCAAAACATTTCCGTGTGAACTATGACTATCAAAATTCAAATGCTTGCAAGTTATTCTTCTGGGGAAATAAAGCAAGCTTAAAATAAATGATGCGTTTTGTGGACTCATTTGTTATTTCCGATGGCCGATTCAATTTTCATATTAGTGACAGAATGAAATGCTAGGAAGGAAATTAGCTCCGTTTTTGAAGACACTGTTGAGGAATAGGGCTTCAGCATGTCGCCAGGAATTAAGCGTTGAAAGATTTAATGTTCCTTCATAATTATTGCAAAACACGCCCACAAAAAAAAACCCATCTGTTACAGCATAAGTCAGCAAATTTTCTTTGAACTGTTTCGAGTTTAGACGAATTCGTCTGTGTTATTGAATTCCAAGCTGTAGCTGCACACTAAAGTTTGGACCAGCAAATATTGCTCCATGAGCCTGAAAAGATGTAATGAAACCTCAAGCACGCCTCATTTAGATCTCTGAATCAACCAAACCGACTTGCACATATGCCTATGTGCCACTGTTGCGCTGCATACTTACAGAAGGCGACCACCACATTGATAAATTGGGGATGACCAACCAGGCACAGAATATGGGGAGGAGTCCTCTTGCCAATAGATCCATGGATATAATATAGCTACTTTTCCCCAACTTCTTAAGCTGCTATTCCAAGCATAAGATGTATCTTTTAAAGAAGGTGGTAGTCTAGAAGTCTGGCCGATAGAGCAGTAACAGTTTGGGCTGGTTTTCATTTCTGTCTACAGTGGTATGTACTTGGATATGCAAACTGTTCGATATTTATTGCAACAGGACATTTTTCAGATGCATTCTCTGTGATTTTAATACTTCATTTGGCCTTCATATTCGCAAATGCAATTATTGCAGAGATAATCGCACCGAGATAGCCAGGATCATTGCGTTGTCAGAAGTTTCTCCCGTGTGTTTCGGAAATAGGAAATTGAAAAAAGTTTCGAATGAAAGTTTTAGATCTTAATTGCGTGTAAATGTTTCATCACCAGGATCATTGCGTTGTCAGAAGTTTCTTCCGTGTGTTTCGGAAATAGGCAGTTGAAAAAGGTTTCGAATGAAAGTTTTAGATCTTAGTTTCGTGTAAATGTTTCTTCATGTACGCTTACGTAGGGTCTGTTCGAATGTTAGGTACGATGTGACGTTTAAAAGAAAATTGGTAAGTTTTTATTTAAGCGAGCTAAGTAGGAGGTGAATCAAAATTATATTTGCTCGAGAGCTTTTTTATTGGTGAATACTTTCAAATATTCAGTTTCATTAAAATCCGTCGAAAATTTTGGAGATCTGACCTTCTGATTCATGGACACGGTCTTTTTATTTTTCACTTTAATGATGGTAAAAAAAACCACGAAGTCTTGTAACTTACGTAAGGGAAAAAAAAAGGAAATGTATCTCAGCCCCGATTGCACTGGGAGTCTTCCAATGTCTCCCGATACTTGTCTTGTACAGCCCCTCAAGCACCGCCTTGCTAGCCACGCTCTCGGTATACATTGACGTATGTCCAGGAAAGAACTTCTTGTTTAAAAGTGGCTGATAACAACTGAATGTGCCGTGGAATTTTCCAGCTTCATAGCAGAGTTCAGCTAGTGTTAATGAAGCAAGAAATGTGAACGAGACATGTTTAATGAAGGTTTTACATCCAATGTAAATGGACATATAGCTATCAGAATCCTCCTCGCTAAACTACACAAGAAACTCCCCGTATTTTTATGGAACCCTGAGGTGCATCACCGTTGTCATAAGTGCCAGTTCTGAGCGTCTATTTCGTAACATGCTGGTTCTTCTACGGTGATGAATTATTGTCCACCAAAGCTGGGGATCAATCTCTTGTCTGCTGTCCACGACTCCTCATTCAGTATATTTGAAAAATATAACTTGTTTTTAATTTCATCCATCTCTGTTCAAGGTGAGAGTACCAGCATCTTTATATGTATTTCGTGAGCTGTTGATCCTTCATTTGTGATTTTAATAAGTCTTGTGTTAAGAACGTAATTAAGAAGACGAAGTGCGTTATATCACTATTCGCGCCCACCTGGAACCGCGTGACAGACAGCCCCGATATTTTGTTTGTAGGATTACACTCCTGGTCTGTTCTTAAACGAAACAAGCCCTAAGTAGCCCTAAAGTAGGCTACGTGTCATTAATGAATGTGAGGTTAGTTGGGCCTTGGTCGTCGTTCTGGATCTAATAGTGAACAGAACAATTCCCAATTGTCCTGCCAGAAATCGGATCTCTGGTATCTACTCGTGTGTTAAGTTACTGTTTCATGAAACAAGTCTGAATCCTTTCTAAGGAAGCTTTGTGATCCTACTCGCAAATATCCTTTGTTCAGGTTCAGTAAACATTTTGCTCTTGTTCAGTTTAAATAGCCGGGAACAATGTGCCCATCGGTTTTATGTTGTCCATAGGAACATTAGCGACGACATAGCTTAAGCGTGAATTTGTAAAGAATTGGATTTAGTGCAAAGTGATGCTGAAGTTTTGGGGGGGAGGGGTTTACTTCATGTGGGTGGCTGGCGGGTTGCAGACCTTGAGGAAGCCATGGAGTTGCTAGAGATGACAAACGGAGTTCTCGCCTCATTTGTTCCTGCGTCTTCTTTCAGTCATCAATCTCTTTCGTTTCTCTCATGAGTCACGTTCTCTTACATCACTGTTGCAACTGTCTGACAACAGAACACGTTATTTTCCGTATCTCCACGGCGCAGAGCGTGATTACGTAGACCTAGGATGTCGCTTTTCAACCGATTAATTTATTAGTGCTAGTCGATTGACTTTCAACCATTCAAATGTTAACACCGTCATGTATAGTTTACATGATTATGTTTGATACTTAAATCCTTCAGTGCTGAGTTCTGTTTAAAAATAGGTTGCCGTTTTTCCTTTCCGTGTCTGGCTTAGAATCTCTGTTAATAAAGTGAGACCTTGTCTTTAAGTGTCAAGAGACGGCAGGAGATTTTAATTTGATTGTCAAATACAAACCGGTTTTAGAGCCAAAATGTCCCTTTTTACGCGGTGTGAGGTCGCTTGAACATTGGGATCAGTCAACCAAATATCAGAAAGAAAGTTCTAGTCTGGGAGTCTGGCAGAAAAATTCTCCAGAATGGCCAAGTGTCTTGTCTTCTGAATGCGATGTCTCGAGAATAGCTTAGTCAGAAAAGTGATTAGTCTACGGGCTGACGACCGGGCTTCGAATCCCGGCGGGAGTAGTGACTTTCCTCTTTACCCCCGCTTACATACCGGCTCTGGGTTCCACCTAGCCCACTATGCAATGCATGCCGGGGGTAAAGCGGCCGGGGCATGAATCTGACCGCACCCATCCATCTAGTGCCAAAGTTTAGACTGAATGGAGTTATACCCATACTCTCCACATGATTTTATTATGTGCTTAATTGAGGACAGGGACAACTTTAAGTTTACATTTCACAGCAGTGAAACGAATCAGAATTAGTGTCACGCATATGTCCAAAAAGTAGTTCGTATCTTAGGAATTTTACATGGAGAAGGTTAATAGTATGACCCCACAATTCAGTTTATATTTTATTGTTTAATTGTGTGGTTACAGTCTGGAAGTGGCGTTATTAGTTCATATAATGACGGCTATTGTAAAATAGTTCTGAGAATTGGGCCTATTGGACTCTGAGATGTACTGAAATTCGTTAATTAGATCAAGAACGTCGGGAGAGAAAAAAAAAGATTGCCGACGTTCCATATGCGATGGATCATCGCCCTCGTTATAGAAGCAGAAATAACCTTTGAAACGAATTGCATCTTAGAAATTATGGAAAATTATCTGAATAGGTTCAGTGTAAAATTTAATGATATTGTCCGGAGTCGATGATGAACCCTCGCATGCATTTGGGTGGCAGTTCAGGTTCAGTTCGAGTGTTCGATAACCGGGGGGCATTGCGATGCACTGACAGTTGAGTGGGAGGGGTACTTGGCTCGCGGTCAGCATCTCTTGCGTACTGCACAGTGGCACAACTGTCCCTCAGTGACGGACGGACTGGCTCCAATCGCTGCATTCTACTTTTGCTTCTGACAAATGACAAGCGCATCCGAACATCAGAATTATCCCAAGTTGTGTCGGGCCGAAGGCTTCCTGGCTTAGTCCTCTGCTAAAAGGACCGCAGACAAGTGACAGGACTTTTAACAAGGACACTTTCACTTAATTGGTTACCTCTTCAGATTGGTTAAGAGCTATCACCATCAAACAGAAACGACCTTTGTGTCCTGCGAGGCCTTGGCTGAAATAAGATTTCGTCACCTGGGTAGGTCTTTCATGAGACCATGAGATCTCGGTAGGTAGGATACTGTACTTCACCGCAGGTACGGGACTACTACCGGATTAAAAGATGGGGACACATGAAAGGTCAATTAATGGCATTAATTAATGACATTAATTAATATTCCAAGTTGCATTTATGGCTATGTTACTCTGAGAAAGTAGTGTGCAGGCATTTCTCAACAAATCTTCGTACCTGCATAGGGAAGAATTCTTCTTCACAAGCTGATAGTCGATCAGCTAGTCAAGAAATTACCCACATTTTACGTGGCCAAACAGTTTTTTTGTTTACCGTGTTCACAAGATTGAAATAGATTGTGAAGATGCGAACTGCATTAAAGTGTCTCGGGATGTTGTTCATTGGCAGGCTTTGGCGTTATCAGTGTTGAGCCTTCATGTTCTCGTATCAGAGAGTCCATAAAAATGCAGATACAGAGGTTAATGTCCAACTGAACACGAGGTTGTGATATCGTACCAGCTGGATTGGTCTGTCGCACACTGGGGCTTCGTTGGCAGGGGAAAACCGAAGTAGACTGCACGGAGATGGACCCAGCCCATTACCACTGCCCTGGGATTGAACTCGGGTCTCCAGCCTGAGCTGTAGCAGAGCTGGTCACTAATTACGACTGTGCATTGTTCACCACGCGACTTGCAGGCCACTTATGTACTACTTATAATCTATCGGAAGGAAGTCCACTTGAGCTGGATCTGTTATGGAATTTGCTGTTGGTCGAAACAAGTTGACACACGAAGTAAAACAAGATTTCCTGCATGCAGTTGTCGGGGCTCCAGTAGAGTGCGGACCACCTTGAACGTCAGGAACTTGTTTCTGGATTGTGCAGCAGAACATTCTACGTCAGCGTAGAATGTAGATATCTGGCTTGGAACACCAATTTACGTCCCTCGATGGATCTGATGTTTGTTTATTGCCGATGCATATCTGTTGTTGGTTGAGTTACCGAACGGTAGATGACACATATGGACCTGTCGTCTGACAGAACACTAAATAATAATAAGATGAGGTGGTCTAGGCAACACGGAGTTTTCGTCCGTGGCATCCCAACAATTACTCCATACACACAGAAGAAGGCAATGGCAAAGCACTTCTGGATCATCTGCCAAGAACGTATATGAACAGGTCCCAGTCCGAGAAAAGGATGGAAGGATCCTGTTCATATGGACCTGTCGTCAGACAGAACACTGAATAAATAAAATAAATAGATGACATTGCATGTACCCATAAGCAGTTTTACTTTATCGTTCGTAAATTGCAAAACACGTCTTGAAATGTTCTCTAATTTACGTTTGTTAATGAGAGCTTTGTTTAATGTTTTTTCGTTATCTCTTGTACGGTTGTGAAGATCGAAACAAACTGTTTTTGCTTACGTATAAAGTATATATTATGTTGTTTATTCGACCAAAATTAATGTTATCAAATAACTTAATATAATTCCCAAATGCCAAATTAATCGATATTTCGGACTGAAAGTGGAATGGGGAGGTGATATTTGTCAGTTTTGACTGTTATGGCCTATCAATCCACTTTTCTTTCATTCCGTGGTCTTCTCGCGTAGAACGCACAACCAAACTTGTTCGTGTGAATGTTTGAAAGTGGCCAGCCATTCCACCTCTGCTCCGAAGGCGCTATTTCTGTCCAGCTGATAATACTATTTCTGGCGGGAGGGGTGTGTATGGGACCTTGCCACTCTAGAGACGCCGACAAACCGCTAGCCCCCGATCATCACTCGGAAATTTAAATTTTACAGTTATATCTGCATAATTCTACGTTTAGTTTGTGTCTGCGAAACTTTATCACTCTCTGAGAGAAGAAAATGATCCGAGATTCTTGGTGAAGATATTCAGAACTAAAAGGGACAAAGTAACAATTGAAATGCCAGGTTTAACAGAACTAGGGATGTCCGTATATCCGTCCGTCCGTCTGTTCGTCTAATTTTAATCCTATCGCATTTCATTTGCCGTTTTAAAAGATTGATAATGTATATTTTAGGGGCTTAATATGCTGATGGTTACAGTGGAATGCATCTAGGACTCCACGTCTTATTTTGCGTGTGTTTATCTATTTGTGCGTTTCGCCCATCTATTCGTCCATCTGCCCTCTGTCTCTGCGTCCGTCCATTTATGATACTTTGAAACACGAACCTATTAACAGACAACACTAAGAAACTCGAATGCTGGATGTGACTATATACCTATAGTGGCGATGTGCCAAGGCCACACACCCGCCGTGACGTCCGAGCAGAACGGCTTCCAGATGGCAAGCAGATCGCGTTAAAATAATTTTTCAGACCTTTTTTTTTCCGCGTTATATTAACTTCATTTTCACTGGAATTCATGTTGTCAGTTTACTTTTCATCATGATTATTTATCCCGAAGCTAATCGTTCGCAGACTTTCCTCAAAACTTTTTTGATGGTATGAGAATCTTCATGAATCCTGGTTACAGGTTTGTCAGGATTTGAATTGAGGTGAGAATACGTGATCTTGACGCAAGGACGGCCTCAAGACAGAACAAAATATAAATCTACATACAAATTTGTGCAAGAAGGGTCTAAAGTTCGTTGGGTAATCTGGGAAACTGCAATTTTTGTGGCAATTAAAAACAACTCTTTGCGTGGTTACTGTACAAGTTCAGGCGGTTTAATTCAGACAGTTTTAAGTGATCTGTCCCTATGACGTGTTTGTACATTGTGCGTTTAGGTTCGTACACATTTGACACACATATTCGCAACCTTGTCACGTCATCTCAATCAATTCAGAAAATAGTTTCGGATGGGTTAGACACTTCAGTCCTTATATCAGCACGGAGTGGCGAATTCCGTGGCTTTTATTAGAGGGAAAAAAATCTCGTATGTGGGGACGAATGGGAAGGAATTCGATATAAAGTTATTTTGTCCGAGGAAACCTACGAATAATTTCTGATAACCGGGATTCAAACTAGGTAGGTACTTACAAATGTGATTGAGACGCGTTGTCGTTGTGCTAACCTGCTCCGTTTGTGTTGATCTGATTTAAGTTCCATTTTTATCTTATTAATTCACCTTCACAACTTTTCTTTCGTGAAGTTAGAAGTTTCCAAGTCGAGCAAGGCGGGAGTTGATGAATTCTGTGTGACACATTTTCAGAGGAAAACCTTTCATTCCCTAAGTAAGGTGCAGGCACGGGAGGGGGGGTGGGTGTGGAACAGGCCAGACAGGCTGGAATCCCTAAGGGATATCCGTCTGCTTGAATCAGGTTGTCAGGAAGGAGAGAAATGTTGGTAAATTTCATTACATTTGCATCGGTGATTGGCTTTAGCAGGGGGGTTACTCTCTATACAGTTGCCACCCTGAAATTAAATAATGCTCTTAATGCAGCCGCGGCTCAGTTTTAACTTCTTTGCTAAATCAGTTGTCGATTAGATTTTGTTTCGAGACATTGACGTCTCTGGGGTGTTGTGCTTAGCATTTTTGTGTGTAGAATTTCGTTACCTTAGCAACGGCGGAGAAAAACAGAAGTGGGAGTAATACTTCTTAATGGAGTACGCATTAATCACGTAGACAATATTCTCATTTTTCTAGGTAAGTGTGAATTTCTGATCCATTTATTAGCCGGAAATTTCCTTGATTTGGTGAATAAATGTCAGCCGAACCGAGATTTCAGTGTACCGTGAGTAGAGCAGTCCAGTGTTTGTCAAACGACAGTTTTCAATTAGTTATTTTAAAAAATGTAACCCTAGTGCACCATACCGCCACGGTGGTCTAGCGGTTAGAACGCTGGCCTTGTAATCCTGGGGTCTCGGGTGCCCGAATTTATAACTTGTGTTGGGCAAGGCCGAGGTCTAGGCAACACGGAGTTTTCCTCCGTGGCATCCCAACAACTACTCCATTCACACACAGAAGAAGGCAATGGCAAACCACTTCTGGATCATCTGCCAAGAACGTATATGAACAGGTCCCAGTCCGAGAAAACCGGCGGGGCCCGAATTTTTAACTTGTGTTGGGCAAGGCCGTGGCCTAGGCAACACGGAGTTTTCCTCATTGGCATCCCAACAATTACTCCATTCACACACAGAAGAAGGCAATGGCAAACCACTTCTGGATCATCTGCCAAGAACGTATATGAACAGGTCCCAGTCCGAGAAAAGGATGGAAGGATCCTGTTCATATGGACCTGTCGTCAGACAGAACACTAAATAATAATAAGTGCACCATATGTGGTATAGCAGTGAATTTTTGTAATCTCATAGTCCTGTGCTTTGATTTGTTCCCTGTTTCATTGTGTTCTTTACAAACTTCACTATTCAGATTAGCCATTATAATCCATGTATTCTATCATTCGTGCAATTTATTACTAGTTCTAAAACGTGAATCATTTAAGGAACATAGTTTATGCATGCGTGTATGCGGACATACGTATTTACAACTTAGTGCCTTGAACTGGTGCATTATATTTTAATATACCGCATCGTGGAAAATGTTGAGAAATGGCGTGTTAAACAGCCAGTATATTTGTAGTTTTGCTCGTTATTTAAGCACGCTAGTTCAATAGTTGCCGTGCTGTATCGCGTTCCTACATGGCCATCTTGAAGTGCGAGGTAAATAAACAAGTTCAGAGCAATTCTATAAAGCCAATTTTACTATTACATACACTTACAGCCCAATAAATCATGTGTCGTTTGAGCAGTATATAGGTAACATAACTTAAAAGAGTAAAATATACAAAAAAAGTTGTCAGTGGAACCAAGGTTCCGGAGAATTTGACGTAAATACGTCTATACGGAAAGGAAGTTTATATATTGGCTTTATTCTAAATATTTCCTTTATACATGCTTTACGATTGAGATAAGTTTGATTAAGACATTGATTATTTAACTTGAATTAGTTACGCTTAAAATGGGTCTGTGGTAGCTGAATGTAATGTAATGTTATTATTATTATTTAGTGTTCTGTCTGACGATAGGTCCATATGAACAGGATCCTTCCTTCCTTTTCTCGGACTGGGACCTGTTCATATACGTTCTTGGCAGATGATCCGGAAGTGGTTTGCCATTGCCTTCTTCTGTGTGTGAATGGAGTAATTGTTGGGATGCCACGGAGGAAAACTCCGTGTTGCCTAGACCACGGCCTTGCCCAACACAAGTTATAAATTCGGGCACCGCCAGGAATCGAACCCGAGACCCCAGGATTACAAGACCAGCGTTATAACCGCTGTAATGAAATGTTTCCTAGGTAACATAACAATGCAGTTTCACTTTTTGCTGAATGACACTGACCCTAAAAT
This sequence comes from Zootermopsis nevadensis, assembly GCF_000696155.1. The sequence continues at coordinate 78,567 of NW_019060660.1, read as the reverse complement.
ATAGACGTATTTACGTCAATAAAACAGCTCTTGGATTTGCGTGCTGAACACTTTGTCAAATGTTTATATGCTCAGATCATAGTGGGGCCAGAATTTGTTACTGATTCCATTTGAAAGTGTTTTACTGATTGTATTATTGTTGTTGTTGCATATTCTTTGGAAGAACGTATTACTTACGTAGGCCTACAGATTTTGTCTACGTTAAATTTGTCAGAAATGGCGGTACATCGTTAGATTTGTAAATGTTGAACAATATTTCTAACAAACAAATTTCCGTGCATAATTTGTAAGTTTAACATCTCTGTACTAGGCAGCATAATATCAATTGCAAAGGATATTGAAAGTATCGGTCGTGGTGTGTTTCAAGATACTATGTCGGTAGTCGTCTAGAACCACCGAAGCGTCAGATTTGCAGTACAGTTCCCGTATACACGTGTAGTAAAACGCTCCCTGCTTCACGACCTCGTGCTGATGTCGAAACAGACGTGGCAGGGACGGCAGGGCCCTGTAGTGTTGATGTTTATACAGGTGCCCAGGGCTGTTTTCCATTCATTATTCAGCGAGTTTTGCCGATGGGGAGAAAGGTCGATATAGCTCCCTGAGTGGACTAGTGCATCACAAGATTACAGCGACTGGCTTAACGATGATTATGATGATAATAATTATAATAATAACGAAATAACTATTTTGTGGAACCAACAAGTCCGAACAGATTGAACCATTCCAAATAAACCAGGTATTATAATCCGAAACAAAAATGGAACTTGTCTCTTAATTGATATAGCAATACCAATTGACAGAAATGTAATTAAGAAGAAAGCTGAGAAGATCTTGAAATACAAGGACCTTCTCATTGAAATACAGCGAATGTGGAAAATGAAAGCAAAAGTAATACCAATAATTATAGGAGCAACTGGAACTGTCTCCAAGTCATTCAGAAAATATTTGGACAACATCCCGGGCGAACACGACATCAGGGAACTGCAGAAGACCGCCATTTTGGTATCTTCATACATCATTCGAAAGACGCTGTCGTAAAATATAATTATCCCTCACAATAAAACTATATAATACATGTAACACATATTAAAAATAAACTGTATTTCGGAAATAGCTGCTGCACTATGTAGAGGCAAGGTTTGTTTCGGGTACATAGAAGTAAATACCCTATAAAGTGGTGAATAGATGGAATAATAATAAAAATATTACGATTTTAAAACCGCTCCAATCTGTAATATGTGGAAACTGTTCTTTTGGGATTTTTCTATCGTCTAAGTTATCAAATTATTACGTTTCGGAATCTGTATTCTGACAGACTTGTTCCACGCATCTCATAATCCTGATTTTTAATCTTATCAACGATGTTTCGTGAGGAAGTCCCCAGTTTGCTTATACTTACTCCCTGGTTTTACTCTGTCGTTCTTGGATCCGTTCTGTATCGCATTCCGCGCTTTAATGTTAATTCGTTGTTTCATGCTCCAAGGCAAGGGCCTGAATTAGAAATATTCTGATGTATAGGGAATATGGAGGTAAAACTCCATGCTGTCTAGGTTTCGGCTCGGCTCCGGTCCAAGGTGAGTGGGCACATTGTCCCCGGGGAAAGAGCTGCCGATACTAATTGGCGAGGAAACCTGGTGAACGTCTGAGCTGTTCTCGAACCAGTGGCAGCGGGTGGAAAAATGTCGCCTGTGGCCTCCTGGGAATCTAATTCTAGCCGAAAGGGCGTGTAATTGGGACAGGCAGTTGGAAGTGTGCACTTACTTATTATATCAGAACTTTATAATTCAGTTTTCTATGCCGGAATAATCCTTAAAATGAAGAAAATTGAGTAATTTAACAAACATTCAGTTGTTATTTCAGTCTTAACGGGGAAGATTAATGCTTATGAGAAATACATAAAGCCTGTACAGCTTATGTTACGCATAGGCTTTATTTTATTTGTAGTGTTCTGTCTGACGACAGGTCCATATGAACAGGATCCTTCCATCCTTTTCTCGGACTGGGACCTGTTCATATACGTTCTTGGCAGATGATCCAGAAGTGGTTTGCAATTGCCTTCTTCTGTGTGTGAATGGAATAATTGTTGGGATGCCACGGAGGAAAACTCCGCGTTGCCTAGACCACGGCCTTGCCCAACACAAGTTATAAATCTGAGTACCGCCGGGAATCGAACCCGGGACCCCAGGATTACAAGGCCAGCGTTCTAACCGCTACACCACCGTGGC
>NW_019060660.1:57816-76259 GCF_000696155.1 Zootermopsis nevadensis | reverse complement strand
ATCCCCGTTGTCTCTTGTTCCGCAGTGATCTGTCCCCCACGTCTTTATTTTTGCATTTATGCAAACGTAGGCTTGTCCTGTTAACAGGCTGACCTCTGGTACTTGTGGCAACGCTGTTGGGCGTGGCTTGTGGTCTCCGTTAGAACCAGTGTTCCTGAAATGTCACCACTTTTCTTCTTCCAAAGATGACACAGATTATCTTCTTGATACTGCAACCTTGTTGGAGACCTTCAGTATCGACGGTGATGGAATTTCTGCAGTAGTTGATATAAGTAATTAATATACGTACAGTTTTGTAGGATTTGGGTTTTTTAAATTTACAGGTCGGTGTGTGCACAGCAATGCTTGAGAGATTATTCTCAGGAACTTGAGACTGGAGGAATCCTCATCATCACTCACTAGCCAACTTTCTGGGCCTTGCCTAGAGCAGGTGTCCCCGCGCCAGGATTCATGGGACTTATGATGGACACAGTAACACTGGGACAGGTTCTTCGGTTTTACCCCTCCACCTTTGCTCCATATTCACTCAGGCCATCTGGGGCGGGGGACATAAGTGCCGTTAGAGACCCAGTTCTGAAGTCCCAATAACCAACATTCCAGATGTATAACCCGAAAATTTAACATCGCTAATACCAATTTTATTCTGTCATCGATATGTCCCATACTAGTTCATGGCGCGGAGCTTAATTAAACACCCGTTACAAATCTCCCCCTTTTTTACAAAAAAAAAATTGTCAACACGAAATTTTGAGGGTCACTATAACGCAGATATTACCAATAAATGACTTTCATTTCGTGTCTTATTTCATTTTAGTCTCAGTCCTTCGGTGTAAATTGAATCACTGAACAATTCTGTACTTGAAGCCATGTCTGTGCACCCCTGTCCTGTTAGATATATATTTACAGTCCTTTCTGTCGCGGGCGGAGGGATGTTTCCAACTGCGCATGCGTAGCTTTCACTGCGCAACAAGTGTCGCACCTTGATGTGCACTTGTTTCTTCTGCCCTTGCCTTGTATCGTTGGTTGCAACTCGACCGTCTTCTCTTTTTTTCTTCTCACACGTCCCTTTTTAACACGTAAGGCGTCAGAGGCGTTTTACGGCCGAGTTGAGTCCCGCGCTCTCTCGTGGTAATTCTGCGAACTTTCAGTAGAGATTGAATCATGAAGGGGCCGGGGGTGCGAATTCGTGTCTCTGACGATCAGATTAATTTGTAGTGTGTTGGCAGTGTGTGGTGTCAGGGTTTGGAACTCATGGGAACTTCACGGTCTGCACGGGCCGGGTTAAACTTGCTACCTCCAGGATACTCGTCGCCGTGAGAACGTTGTATCTCACGCAGTTATGTCTCATTAATTAGTTTTGTTAGAAAGGCAGTAAAGTAGTTGATTAGCTGTGTACACGGGTCTGTTAGTGTCCGATTATCCATAGCAGATCAGTGAACCTAATTATGCTCTTTGTCACACAGTGTGGATTATCTACACATTTGTTCCTGTCTGCCAAATGTGTTCTCTTCTCCTTACGTCTGCCTCCCATTCTCAAGTTGCATCTTCTCGCAATGTATGGCGGGTAGCTAGCTAACGGGGAAGTTCTCTCTCCCCTTAATTCACTGGAAGCTCGCGTTACGGTGCACTAAATCAAAGGACAGTCCTTCCTGGCTAATAATGTTATTATTACGCAGTCATGATAGATGCGGTCTGGCGAGGCGGGGACGGGAAATCTTAGACAAACGCAAAGATAAAAATGAATCAGAGTGATCAGGTGTGTGTTGAGGTCGGAAGTAAGCCGAGTGTTTCAGTTCGGAGTATCACAGGCAAATGTTTTTCGTATGTATTCTTTCCAATTTTACTTCTCTAGATGGCCATTTAAATTTGCTTTCTGCAGATACACATCTATTAACAAACTTTGTAGAGCGGAGTTCTTCTAGAGATGCTGATAGTTTCTTACCTGGGTCAGTTTCCTATTTTCATGAAACCCGTGGGTCCATTGTCACGTTCACAACACCCCGCCCTTGGTCCATATTCTGAGTCACATGAATCCAGTCCACACCTTACCACTCTGTTTATTTAAGATTCGTTTTAATATTATCCTCCCATGCACGCATGCATGAAGCCCCAGGGGTTAAATAAAATATCCCGGTTGGGACTAGTCGTGGAGACATTACTTGGAGGTGCCCCCGGAAATGGGGTATTCCCGCTCGGGGGCCGAAGCTCCTCGAGTGCCTTCCCGATCCTCCTGACGACAGGACGATGTAACTTGATTTTAGAGGCCTAGGGATGTGCAACTCGGGGACGGCAACGCTGAGGGGGATAAATAAGAACAAGAATAACATTAGGAATTAAAATAATAACAGAAATAGGAATGAGATGACGTCACGATTATGCTGGTTGCCTATCTCGTATGAAAACCACACCAGACAGTCTGGTTGCACGATCAACTCTGTGTCGAAATGAGCGTTGACACCCACTGTAAACTGGTACGTACTACCTAGCCTTTTCCTGGAGGGACTGAGGAAACACACGAAAACCTCAGGATAACCGGTGTCCGGGCAGAGATTTTAACGTGGAACCCTCCCGAATACGAAGCGATGGTGCTAACCATTCGGTCACGACGTTCGGTTCTTCGACAGTTTAAAAGCCTATAGGCCTACGTTTATATGAACGAAATTTATTTTGGCAACTTATTTGTGCACTTTACAAGAACAGCTGGCCTCAGATATGGAAGTTGGCAACCTTTCTAGACGGGAAAGTAAACTTCCGTAATACCCCTGCTGTAAGTTGCCAACGCCTACTTCGCGTTGTTGGTGTGTGACCTTGGATGTTGAATTGGCTCTTGGGAGTAAAAATGTTGGTCACCCCTGTCGCGTAGACAGAATGCAATTAGGCATACATGGCAAATTCTGTTTCCGCTTCATGTTGTGGGTCTAATTGCAATGTTTTTTTTTTGTGTGTAGGCAGAGAATAGTTAGAAGTTTAGGCATATATGGTACGACCGGTCGTGACGAAAGAGTATACCAGATTCAGACGTACATAACTGGAAGGGTAAGGGGTCCCCCTGAGTCACAATGCGAAATTGATTTAAAGATGTTGTCGTTTCCGAATTGATCTGCAACTCATATTTTAGTATCGATATATTACTAATTCTGAAGTTACGTTGCCCAAAGTACAGCGAGTCTAGACATGCAAATTTTTGAGAGGAGGAGCCAGCAAATCGATCCCGGTCCTGAGCTGGAGCCCGAAATCTTCGAGGTCCCCTTCTCCTGCGGGCCATCACTCATTTCCTTATGACAAGTTCGTCCAGCAGGCAGTCTGTCAGCCCTCTTAGTGCCAGAAGGACCCAGGTCACGCAGAAGGCACGCGAAATTATCCTCCAGGCACAAATGCGGTTTGTTACTCTATAGTTAATGTACTTGTAATCTGTGCACAACGGGAAGGCGGAATCCGTTCGTCCGCCCACAATCTTCGAAATCAATCGGCGTACAGTTTTGTAGAATTTCTCAATTAACTGCCTGCACCTTTCCAGTCATGTTACATGAATAAAGTGTTGACTGGATTCAACTGGCCCGTGGAAGATAACAGTGGGTTTCGGTGAACAGATTTATGATTTACCTGGTTCCATGACCAGCTGAATTTGTTACTGTGTAGGATTTGAGGTTTTAACGGCTGTGAGTATGAAGATTTCCGTCTTCTGGGTTGTTGCGCTGTGTAGTCTGGTAGTAGTTTACCGACGTTTCAGAGGTCATACTGCCTCCGTCATCCGGGCGATGAGTATGAAGATTTCTGTCTTCTGGGTTGTTGCGCTGTGTAGTCTGGTAGTAGTTTACCGACGTTTCAGAGGTCATACTGCCTCCGTCATCCGGGCGATGAGTATGAAGATTTCTGTCTTCTGGGTTGTTGCGCTGTGTAGTCTGGTAGTAGTTTACCGACGTTTCAGAGGTCATACTGCCTCCGTCATCCGGGCGATGAGTATGAAGATTTCTGTCTTCTGGGTTGTTGCGCTGTGTAGTCTGGTAGTAGTTTACCGACGTTTCAGAGGTCATACTGCCTCCGTCATCCGGGCGATGAGTATGAAGATTTCTGTCTTCTGGGTTGTTGCGCTGTGTAGTCTGGTAGTAGTTTACCGACGTTTCAGAGGTCATACTGCCTCCGTCATCCGGGCGATGAGTATGAAGATTTCTGTCTTCTGGGTTGTTGCGCTGTGTAGTCTGGTAGTAGTTTACCGACGTTTCAGAGGTCATACTGCCTCCGTCATCCGGGCGATGAGTATGAAGATTTCTGTCTTCTGGGTTGTTGCGCTGTGTAGTCTGGTAGTAGTTTACCGACGTTTCAGAGGTCATACTGCCTCCGTCATCCGGGCGATGAGTATGAAGATTTCTGTCTTCTGGGTTGTTGCGCTGTGTAGTCTGGTAGTAGTTTACCGACGTTTCAGAGGTCATACTGCCTCCGTCATCCGGGCGATGAGTATGAAGATTTCTGTCTTCTGGGTTGTTGCGCTGTGTAGTCTGGTAGTAGTTTACCGACGTTTCAGAGGTCATACTGCCTCCGTCATCCGGGCGATGAGTATGAAGATTTCTGTCTTCTGGGTTGTTGCGCTGTGTAGTCTGGTAGTAGTTTACCGACGTTTCAGAGGTCATACTGCCTCCGTCATCCGGGCGATGAGTATGAAGATTTCTGTCTTCTGGGTTGTTGCGCTGTGTAGTCTGGTAGTAGTTTACCGACGTTTCAGAGGTCATACTGCCTCCGTCATCCGGGCGATGAGTATGAAGATTTCTGTCTTCTGGGTTGTTGCGCTGTGTAGTCTGGTAGTAGTTTACCGACGTTTCAGAGGTCATACTGCCTCCGTCATCCGGGCGATGAGTATGAAGATTTCTGTCTTCTGGGTTGTTGCGCTGTGTAGTCTGGTAGTAGTTTACCGACGTTTCAGAGGTCATACTGCCTCCGTCATCCGGGCGATGAGTATGAAGATTTCTGTCTTCTGGGTTGTTGCGCTGTGTAGTCTGGTAGTAGTTTACCGACGTTTCAGAGGTCATACTGCCTCCGTCATCCGGGCGATGAGTATGAAGATTTCTGTCTTCTGGGTTGTTGCGCTGTGTAGTCTGGTAGTAGTTTACCGACGTTTCAGAGGTACTTGCGAGGCTTATCGCCGGATGAATTAGTTGCTGTTTGCTTTTAACAGAACACAGGATCGTTTGGTTTGTTTCTCTGTCTCTCCTTCTCTCTCTTGGTGGAGACAGAGTGTCCTCTTTCAAGCTACTGTCACAACCAAGAATCGACACGAGTTTCTCTTGAATACAGATTCAGGAATTACCCCTACATCAGCGCTCTCCATGGGATGACTGATATAATTTTTTTGGTGTGAAGGACTGTGTGCCTGTTTAGTTGGTACCCCCCCTCACCCCACCCTCGAATACAGTAATAGTCAACCAGATGGTGAATAGATTCCCTGCTCTTATGGAACCCGAAAGTTCATCTCTAGGCCAACTCATGCTATCGTAGTGATACCTGGCTCTGATATGTGTTGGGGATTCCAATCCAGGTAGGCGTCCACCCAGTCACTTTGGGAATCTCGTATGACGTCATAACCCAGCAAAGACAGGTGCCAGACAAATCACCGTCGCGGAGGTCAGAGGCCTTCCCTTAAAAACATTCCACAACTACTTAGGCCTAAGGGAGCATCCTCGATTTGAGAATCTAGAAGGGGTCGTCCATGAAGTCACTTGTTAAGCCTACTTTTGGGAAACGTAAAATGCTTGCAAGCTAAAAACGTTGTCACGTGTTAGTTTACAATATACCCGTCATTAGGTTCGTGGCAAGCCATTAACATTTGCAAGGGGTATTGAAATTTTTGAAAGGATGTTGGAAAATACAAAATATTTACATTAGACTTTAGGTTTACGTTTCAAAAAGTGTATTATTTTCTGGTTTGTTTGTGAATGCCTAAAGGTGAGAACAAATTTTTGAACTGCCGTCAATAGGAAGATGACGGTTTATTAAAAATTTAGAAAACGATGCAGATTAATAAAACGTACGTGCTTTATTTTAGGCTAGGTGATGATGTCACAGAAACTTTAAATAGACTCGAAGGGCTTTGCATTTATACTTGCATTACGTGTCCGCTTGGCTTTTATAGGACTAAGTGAAACTTTAAAAAAAACCGTAATTGTGATTGGAAATCGGTGTATCTAAATTGAATTAAGACAAATTAATATAATGGCTGTGGGACAGAAAATTACGAGAACTGCAACTTTAAATGATTTTAATATAATCAGAAATAAATACTCTTGTGACAGTAGAATCTTGTCTGTTCACTTCTTTTGCGAACCGTTTAAGTGTAAGTGTGATCGCGTGTGACTTAGTTCTCACAGCGTCCGGGGTGATTTCTAAATCACCCTCCCCTTTTGGAGTTACAGCCCTTTTGCACGGAACGTTTTTAACGTGTCCTACAGCCGCCACTGAGTATTCGGTCCTCCGGTAGCAACTGTCGGTATGAGCGGTGGGTTCGAGGCTCCACCGACCGGCGCCTCCCGTGCATGGCTCCAGATAGAGTGGCGCCAGACCAGCAGGGACGACAGATTGGTGGTGGTGGGGGGGGTAGAGGGGGTAGAAAGCGACATTCGGACTTCGGTTCCGGCTTAGGAAGCATGGAGAAAATTGTACGAATAATCAGGCAACGACGGTTCTGCAGAATGTCGCAGATTCAAGCGTATGAATACGCGAACGTGTCGAGAAGTAGTGCCGTTATGATTTCCAGCATCACGTGAAAGTGAAATGGATGTAGAATATTCCTTCCTCCCATTCTGTGTTTCTTTTCGATTCTTATATCTTTTAGTCCCTTTGTCTCGTTTTATTTGGTTTTGTTTCTTCCCTTCAACCTCTCCCACTCGTATTGTTGATCTTGTATTTTGTTTCCATTCATTTTTCTTCTTATCTTTGTTTCTTTAATATCTTGTATTTTGTTTCCATTCATTTTTATTCTTGTCTTTGTTTCTTATATTCCTTTCTCTTGCCATTATTAATTTATTGTTTCTTTCTACTTTCTCGCTTTCCTCTCTTTAGAATTTCACTCGTTAATTAATTATCCTATAAATAACCAGTGGATACAGCGAATGACTCTCCTCTCTAGGACACAGTAAGATGTTTCAGCTGTGAAATAATTTATTCACTAAATTAGGTCGGTATATTTCCTTGCAGCCAGTCGCATTTCTTCAGTAAGAAATCCTTCCTGCAAACATAGGCACACAGTCAGAGTACCTCGGGATTTGCTTCACTGTATCTTTAAATTAGTTAGTTGCTATGGCAACGACCTCCAATTAAACTCTGATTTTCTTTGCTAAGTGCGATTTCGTACGTTGCAGTCTGTTTCTTGTGTACAAAGAGCGCTGCCTCGACACTATCCTACCTTCCCACACTTGCGAACGTGGCTTTAGAACATGTACTCGCCTTTGGTTAGGTGCATTTGAACGTTCAGAAGGATTAAATATGTTTAAATTCCACTTCTATCTTTCGACGATGGCCTGTGGCTACGTAGCCCGTGAGGACACAATCTAGAGGTCGGATAGCAACACGTTCTGTCATCATATCGGCTGTGAAGGTGCAGTTATTAATCATTACACCAGAATATATCGCCCCGTCGCCATGTTATTTTTTAATTACTAGAACGTTGCATGCTACCCTACAAAACGTCTAGTGTTGTTCCCACCTCAGAAGTTAGAGGATGGTTGTCATGTCGCTTTTGTTGGTGAATTTAAGTTGGTAAGTGTGAAGGTATGATATTATGTTCATACCGAATTTCATGAAAAACGAGTAAGGAACTCTCTTTATGCGAAATCTGAAAAATGTTTATTTTAATATGTACACTTTTTTTGGCAAAAGAGGTTGTTTGTACCCCCCCCCCCTCTGTCCTCTTAAACGTCGGACAGGCATCAAGTCTCCATGACGCAGTAAATTCTAGAATTTTAATTGTTAAATTTTTAAATAACACAGTGGACAATTTTCAACCAGAATATCGCAAAAATGCTGACACACCACTCTCAAAAAACTTCCAAACGATACCTGAGGATTTTGTCATATTTTATAGCCTAGTGATACATTTTGAATACAAGTCTCCGAAATATTATTTACAGGCCTTGAAATCCATCTGCCGCACGTTTTAAAGGAAAAGTTAAGTAAATTATTTCAGACGGATATAAACCCATCAATAATAACTAAATATAAATAAGTTGCAAGAGTTATAATTTCTTATACAATAACCCCGTGCCTCAAAGTTCTTGAGAAGCTAAATATGACGCCCAGCTAGTCAAGGAATTGTTCGCATGAAGGTTCATTACCACGTTTACTATAGCGCGTCACGCGGTCTCTATTATGATCCAGATCAATCCAATCCCATTTCCTTAAGATCCATTTTAATATTATCCTCGCATTTACGCCAAAGTCTTCTGAATGGTTCAGACTTTCCAACCACAGTTTTTCACGCATTTCTCACCTGACCATGCACGCTACATGTACCGTTTATCACATCCTTCATGATTTAACCATCCTAATTGTTTATGAGATACTTAGAATAGTAAGTGTTCGATTTTATGCTAATCTTTTCTTGTGACACTTATCACAGCGTTTATTATAAAATAGTCCTGGAAATGTGTGTTTGATTGACCTCCTTTAGATGCTATTTGTTTCCACTTAAGGTGTCTTCCCATCAGGCTCTTTCAGGTACCTTCAATTAAAACCTCTTTTCAGTTGTTTTACCATGGCTTAGTGTTGTATCGCCTGTGGGATGGCAGAATACACATCGAGACTAGTAAAGTTCCCGGCAAACACAGCCTCAATCCTCACCATCTTCTTGGGGGCACGCCCCGTTCTAAGGTGATGCTCAACTGTTTCAGGTGATCTTCACAGACTGAAACGAGTGTCTGCCGCTGCTGAATGTGTCGAGTAGAAACTGACTTTTGTTGTCACATCCACAATCTTGCATCGGTTTTAATACGATAGTGTTTCGTGGGCGGTGGAGGTTAGAGGCCTTACGAGCTGTTAACTTAGAATGGAATTGCGTGTGTTCACAACCCCGTGGAGCGCCTATTAAAATCATTCTCTCCGTCAACCTTTCAGTAGGCATGATATCGAGAATGAATAAATCGATTCAATTGAATTTGATGTTATTGGAAAATATTGTAATATTTGTCTAACAATTTTAATTTTAATTTAGATCGGATAATTTTAACGGTAACTTTACACGAGATCTTATTAATTAATTAATTATTATTAAATAATTATTTATAATTATATATATAATTTTATTATGTATTTATTATTTTTATTTTATATATATAATCATATATAAAAAACCTATCGAATAATTAATTAATAATTAAATATTAATTAATCTTATTAAGGTCTTATTAATGTAAGCTCATCACAGTAGGTCATTTTGCAAGAAAACAATTTTGTTGTTCCGGTAAAAGATTGCAATTAAAACAAAATAAATTTCTTACTGTGTTGAGTCTAGACTGCGTTGAAATCATATTACTTCTATTCTTTTAATTTAATGCTCTATTATAATATGACTTTGAAACGTGTATTAAAACGGCAGGGATGTTAACCTTGTTAGCCGTACTTATCCGGCTAACACGTTCAAGAACTTAAAGTAAGTTCTCTGCTCTACTTTCGTGGTTCAGTGGTACTCCATACACTGAAACTCACAGAATAACCGATCAGATAGAATGCGTCGTTAGGCAGCTCGAACCATCCAGACGTTGTTAGCCAGCTAGTTGAGGCTTACATTCGTAGCGAACGTAACAAAGCTAACAACGCCTGGATGGAGCTGACGAACGATGCATTTTGTCTTATCGAATCTGCTGAGTTCCAGTGTAAGGAATACCATTAAACCACGAAAGTGAAGCAGAAAACTTCAGCCGGACAAACACGGTTAAAATGAACGCTCCACTGCTGTATAATACAGTAAAACCCCTGGAGTTGGACACCCCTATATCCTGGACACTCCTTTATATTGGACACTTTTAATTGGAACCGGCGGATATCCTATAATTTTACATGTCCACAATACCCTATATCTTGGACACCCATTTTGTTGTAAGTTGGACAGGTTCATGCACTTAACTTCGATGCTTTTCAGGGAAACTTTTTCAGTTACATATTTTGTTATTTTGAATTTCTGACTGACGATTGCCTCCTCTCTGGAGGATTATCTTATGGACATTGAACCCATCATTGGAATGCATTGCAAGTGTTTAACTGTTCTTTTGCTGAACCCTTAACTGGCCTACACTATTGCAGAAGACACAATTTTAACTCCGCTTGCATTTGAGTTCAGACTGTGTTAACAGAAATGGAATTTTTCTTTTTGCGATGGGGAATTTTCCCTCTATCTTGGACACCTCTGTAAGTTGGACACATTTTCGTGGAACCACAAGCGTCCAACTTAGAGAGGTTTTACTGTGTATGAAGTTCGGTCTTAGTATTGACTCGTAACGAAGACGTAAACTGGCTGAGATTCGAACCGGTTACCTGTGACACACAGCCTTCTCGATCAAGATGAATGTATTCTAACCCCAAACCACAAGCTTCTGTTTATATTCTGGAGGCGTAAAATGTTTGTTGTCCTTTCGTTTAGTCACCTGTGTGCGACGATTAAGCCAACACAAAAGGACCGATAATATTTTGCGAATGTCCGTTTCAGATGGATAAATATTTCTTGTCTGTCTGTCTGTCTTTTGGACACCGAAACATCAGCATCGCCAGAAATAAATAAAGCTGACAAGTTGCCTTGAAGCACAACTGCCAGGGTGGGTGGTGTTATGTCCATCACTGCGGGTGGATAATCGATTGGCCTTGTCTTCGGGTAATGACAATTGAGACACGTCTTCAGTCTGCAGTTCGGGCCTCCGAATGCTTCGTAGGCCTTCCGACCGCCATGACAAATTTATTATGTAATAATAATGATTACAACAACAATTTATTAATGAGAAACGCAAACAAAATTACAATCGGAGAACGTGAAGGGAATTCACCACTTGGGACACATAAGCCTGGATGGGAGGATAATATTAAAATGTATCCGAAAGTAAGAGATTTGGAAGCTGTGGATTCAGCGAGCGCCCATAGTCGTCAGTGGTAGTTTCTTGTCAATCTGAACAATTTTCAGCTTCTCAAGAAGAACTCTGTTCTGTGGAATTGTTATTACTGGTATTATTATTGTTTTATTGGCATTATAATTATTGTGATTATTGTAATTATGGAAATTGTCTCGATAGTTGTCAATTATATGAAATTAATTGTGAAGTTTAATACGTGGTCTAGTGTTAAGAGTGTGTGTGAAGTTCTTGGGAGAATATTTGGACTTAAGTGAGAAGTAACGAAAAGATCACTTGATTTACTTAATATTGTGAGAGTGTTTAAGTTAAGAAGAATAAGTTTGGCCTGGATATATAGCACACATAACGCACCGGAACATTTTAAGGGAAGGGACCAAGTTTGAGATCTACGAGTAGGTTTTTAGAACTCTCTAAATGTATTTTGGAGGAGGAAAGTGTGAACGAAATTCAAGTCACTAAGGCGGGGTTTTGTGAAGACGGTTATGAACATTGGTTTTCCATATAACCAGTATTTTTTTTAGAAGTAAGTGACTGTCAACTGTCTGAGCTGTGGAAATGGGGAACGAATACATTGTCAGATGTACTAGAATATAATTAAATGAATTTTTATTCTAAGTAATTTTCCGTGTACTTTGGACTGTAGACTTTAGTGATTACTTGGAGCATAAACAGAAGTTTCATTAAAATTTTAATATGAAATTACTTTTATGAAGGTGATACGAGATTATTGTAACCCATGGGGATGCCAGAGGCTCGCGGAATATAATTTGGGTACCACTGATCTTGATGTGACTCCAGGTTTACAAGACTTATCGTATTCGCTGCACAGTTTTGAGAATAAGTAGTTTGTTGAAATTATAGGCAATTACCGGTTACGGATGAATGTCCTGCTTTCACGTTTCTGCTGTCCTCCGAAACGTCGGTAATTTTTCCATGCACCCAGAAGACTGTGCATTGCAGTGATCTCTACATAAACAACCATTCATTCAAGAATTAGAGCAGAATCTTGTTCAGGTGCTTGATGAACTGAATCTTCTCTTTGCAGATCCCTGAACCAGACTCGTCGGTGGTTGGTGGAGCCCTGGAATGAACTATGGATCAGAGTGTAACCGAATTATTGGAGCAAGTTGATTCGTGTTTTCTCAGTGGAAACTTTCACGAAAATGGTGATGTATTTTTAAGCAGATTAGTGACAGCGAGATATTATCGTGCGCATTGATCTTGAGACAGTTCTGTTAATCATGCTCAAAGGAACACGAAGTGACATCAGTGTTCGTCTTCTGTCGGCGATCGCGAGGCAGTGATTTAAATAGTCATCATGTAAGTTGTATCTAAGTCACCGTGATGTTTGTTCGTCACTTGTTCAGATTACACTCACACGGCAGAATACGTATGACAAAATTTTATTTCTTGAAGCCTATCGTACTGTTTCCCAGACTGTTTTGACCACTTGAAATATTCTGGGAATCCTACGCTGAAAATAGAAATATGAACTCGAGTTATTTGCGCTGAACTGAACTTACGCCATTATTCTATCTTTTGTTTTCCGTGGTACAGATAGAAACTGGCTGTCGCCGTGCAATCATGTTGTCCTTAGTACCGGAGAAACAGTTTTTCAGCCGAGGTTGGGCATCGTATGTGGCATTCTGTGGACCATTTTTGAAACTGGGGAATCTCTGGGGTAGCGAAGCACAGCTTGAAAATCAAAACGTTTCCCATCTATCGACATAATAATGTCTGTAAATTATACTGGCCCGCCGCGTAACAAAAAATAACAAATTAAAAGCCCTTGTTGTATGTGGACGTCTCCAGTCTGGCGGCCAGTACTGATTGGTGTAACTTCACAATCGTCACACAAAGGTAAATCGAACGATATACTAATCGGAAACATTATTTATATCTCGAAAAATTACAGAACGTAGAGGGCGCTGATAAAAACAGAGACAGTGGATGACAGATGAAAGCAAAAATATAAAATTTATTTGTTATAGAATCATTATTACTTGACTGTGGATTACTGAAGTAAGTCGCAAATAGGTTAAAGGCCGTCTGTCCCTGAAGAATGTATCTGTCCTCTAACCAATAATATAAATTCATATTTTTGCTGTTGAAATTTGTTAAAAAAACCTCTGGATGAAGAAACGTAAGGTTGCTTCACGTACCAAAGCTTCATGATAAGAATGTTTAGAGGGACATGGATTTAAAAATCCACGAATTCCAAACCTTGGAAACGGATAAGCTGACCGAACGTCAGTGTCATGTAGACAGCGTGCCTGCTTTGTTTTTAGGAGTTCACGGAGATTGGCTCTTTCGAGGCTCGTGGTTTTTCTCAGTCCGTATAGACAAATATTTGGAGGAGTTTTAAGATGTGGCATAGCGTGTTCATTTCTCATCCTTCGCATGTAATCTATCATTTAGTCATCCTGCCGTTCGATACTGTACTTCTGAAAACCATAAAATAAATTAATGTCAGTGCTTTGGATGGTTACCACCAATGAAAGTCCCTGGTACAGATTGAATACAAAGTTGCAGTAGAGGATGTAGTTAACCTGGAGTCGAGCCCCGGCCTTCAAATTAACGGCTTGTCACTTTACAGAGTAGCCGCCATGGCTTCTAAAGAATAAAGTCAGGTGTTACGAAACTGCGGTAAGCATTTTATGTTTCTGTTGAATTGTGTCTGTGGTCACGTGACGCCATTAACACGTCTGGTTATTGAGCAAATATATTTATTCTGAAGATCTGGATTTTGTGTAGGTGCTTGTATTTCTGCCGGAAGTCCATTAGCAGTGATTTCACACGAAATAGTTACTGCGTGATGAGTAACCGGAAGTTTTTGTCTAAATCGAACGTTTTAATGCGACATAATAGTTACTGTCTCGCTTTGAAGTTAGATTAGTACCGATTTAATCAATTTTCGTTAATATCTGTCAGATGTGGCTTCAAAATGAGATGATACCAGTATATAAATAATTTAATTTGAAAAAAATTGTAAATATATTGACTTTAATTAATATACCAGGGTTATAATAGTCATATGTAATAATTGAGCAAATTCTCTTATAAAAGTGCAGGTCAAATGGAATTGTGTCACTGTTGCACTATTGAATTTCTTCTGCTGTTATCAAACCAAAAATGAGAGGAAAACAGAACATTTATACATTCAGTGAAGCATGCAGTGCAAATGAGGTAATTTTGTAGCAGGTTTTAAGCCTAATATAGTCACCTCAGAAGTCGGTAGCTGGAGTGTGAAATCACTGTGAACGGACCCACGTAATACAAAACCGCGAACTGATCATGTCAGGATGTCTTGTACTTACTCTTGAGTGACCGGCGAGTATGTTTTTGTGCTCCTTATACGAACTTAGTTGCATTAATTGTTTTCTGCAGAATATTTTCATACTTGAACATATTCGCGGGTTGTAAAATTCGCTGTCGCCGTTGTAACCAGTAAAGACAACTTGCAAAAATTTGCCTCTAAATTTCACCGATCGCAAATCTGACATAAAAAGTGAAATCCTATGGTTTCCGAATTTATAACTGGTGGTTGCTATGCAATTACAGAAGGTCCAGAATCCATTGAAGAATTACTGAGAGAATAATTTGTCTCTAAATTAATTATTGACAATTTATTTATACAAAAATGGTCCAGTGGATTATTCAAATAGAAATAGCCTAACTTTAACTTACGTATATAAGCATTTGATGTATTAAGGTAATGGCAGCTGGTAGTAGTGAACTTTCAATACGAATGACCCGGCAGAACTAAAGTATTCTTCAAACATACAAGCTTTATTAGGATAATCCTTCTTATTAAACGCTTGATTGGAGTGTCGTTCTGTTTTCGGACAATTACAGTTTTGTTGGCTAACAAGAATTGTTTTTATATATTTGTGTTTTGCTTTCTCTGAAACGTCTGATGAAACTCTTTGAACGTTTTCAAGAATATCATATATGTATGGTTTGAGGTTTTCACAGCAGTGAGCATGAAGATTTCTGTCTTCTGGGTTGTTGAGACGTGTAGTATGGTAGATGTTTACCAACGTTTCAGAGGTCATGCTGCCTCCGTCATCAGGGCGATCGCAACAACCCAGAAGACAGAAATCTTCATCGCCCTGATGATTGAGGCAGTATGACCTCCGAACCGTTGGTTAACATCGACCAGACTACACAGCGCAACAACCCAGAAGACAGAAATCTTCATCGCCCTGATGATTGAGGCAGTATGACCTCCGAACCGTTGGTTAACATCGACCAGACTACACAGCGCAACAACCCAGAAGACAGAAATCTTCAACATCATATATGCTTTTGAAATGGGTTCATGGCATTTACTTCTAAAAGAAGATTAAAAATTAATAAATTCACTTGGCTTCCCAACAAGCAGCAAACACCAGTCGTGGCCGAATTAAATTCAATGTCTGTGTTCGTAGGAAGGAATGCGTGTTGTTGGATTAGTAGGTCTAAAAATCGTGTAGTTTGTGGCTTAATTCAAGCCATAAAAAGGTAAATAAATACTTATAGACTGGAACGAAATTCTACCTCGAATGTGGTTACTTTGACATGGGCAGTCCACAGACCAGAATGCCTGTCGTTCGTTTATGCACAGTCTGTTTCCAGAAGGGACGAAGACATGCTTGCACCGCCACTCAACTCCGGTAACACTGAATTTACGCAGAACTTTGAAAGGAATTTATGTACATATGTAGAGTATTTTTTGATTATTTCAACAGTGTTTGGCAGCTGTCATTTGTTTCATGTCTTCAGTGTAAAATCTTTGATTAATTTATCTTATTCTTTCTTTGGAATTATCTTTGAACTTATGGTTCTGTGCGTGTCAATTGCAAGAATTTGTCTACAAGAAGTGAGCGATGTTTGTGCCCTCTATCGTGGCAGTTCAGGAAGGAGATGTTTTGCTGTCCCGTAGAGACTGAGGGGACCCGAAAACTCACCACATTTTCTCCTGAATTTAGTGTGTCCCGAATAAAACGCGCCATGTCAATGGTTATACTTTTTATACAAAATTTTGGTAGTATCTAAACTCAGTAAACAGCTATCGATGTATTAAGTATGAAACAAACAAAAAAAATCATAATAATTTTGAATTCTGATCGAAATTATATTTAAGTTGTTTTCGTAACATAAAAAAGTTCTCTACATGACGACATTTTCGGTTGTAATTCGCAATAAAAATACTGAATGCACGTGCGCACGCAAAATTTCGGGATACATTCGGAGGAGAAAATACTGCAAATTATGTTCGGGTAAATACGATTTTGATATACCTGTCTGATAAGACGAGGCGGGATACATCGGCCAGTTGAGTGAGCTTCTTCTGTACCATGGAGCCACTCAGCCTGCCCAGAGGATGTATTGCTGATTCCCTGCAGGTCGAACAAAGTAAACCACGTTTAAAATAGGGTTAACAAAACATTCACTAGGTAGAAATACGACAGCTGTATCCAGTTTAACGACTTGAAGTCTTTCTGAAGCCGTGTTTATCTTAACACGCGCACTTTCTTTCAAAAGTGTTACACATACCTTTTTGGTCGTGTGAGAGGATTTTATAAAGTTTCCTTGTGAAAACCAAGTTTCGTCACATTATACTGTCGTATAGATAACTGCTGTAAAGTACAAATAAAACCATCACCAAGTGACGATAGAATTTTATTTTAATTATTTTTATAGTATTGAGTGCAAGAATTATCTGGTTTAATATGACTGTTCAAATTACAGACGTAACGAAAACAATCCAGCAAAACATCCCCTACGGAATCGCCCCCTTAGAAGGACACTGTTGAATTTAACAATAATTCATTTCTGTGGAATGACAATTTGCAATGTGACTGGAGAAATGGTGTGTTATAACGTATAAGCCGGAAAAAAAAACACTTTCAAAATATGGCACATTTCTGTACAAATATATATATATTCTGAAAAAAAATAGACTGTAAGTTTTATTTTGTATAAAGTTTCAGATGCCATCGATGTATAAGAACTGAAGTGCTCACAAGACGAACTGGGAGTGACGTAGTTGTAACATTATAGTTATGATTATAGCGTTGATTAACTTCAAACGTAAAGCTTCTTTAAAAAAAAAACATGAACCTGATTATAATTGTTGTGTAAATATGCTGTTGTTTTAAACAAACATCCTGCTCCAGAGTTATTAATATATGTTATTATAATGTGTAATAAAATAAACAAGTCAAGATACTATATTTACAAGTGGGTTGAACGTACGAGTATTTTGATTCACAAAGTTCCACGAATCGGTGGTGCTTGTCAGGACAGTTCACGATCTGCAGGGGGGGTGGGGGGGGGAGAGAGTTTTTTCTGCGTGATTTGGGCATGCGCAGTGGTCCTCTTGTGTCAGGATGTGATAAGATTCGTGAGTGATTGGTCAGCTCTGAATGGGCCTAAGAGTTTTCAGACTTTTGTTAACATCAGCTGTAGTTTGAAACGAAAAGTAATTACTGCTACTATATTTACGAAATGTTGGAAACAAAAAAAAAAAAGTTTCTTAGAATGTGTTTATAAGAAATAGTTGCCATGTTAAAGTACACGGTTGCCTCAGCGGAAGAAGGAAAGAAGTTTTAGTGAATAAAACTATTATTGAAAATGAAAACTGGCGAGTGTTATTTCCCCCCCCCCCATTTTTTTTTTAATTTATTTTTTCTTGTTTTTATGTAAGTTATTACATGCTTCCAACCGTGATTCTTTCTCACTTCCTCCTTTATGCTATCATGAATTACTCCCTTCGACATGTTCCGATTTTGAGTTTCATTGTTTCGAATTTGTGTTTGTGTAAGTTGATCTAATTGTATTTAAATGAAGTTAAACGTTTCGATCCCTTCCGGCTTGTCCTCAAAGTAAAATTCAGATTAATAATAATAAAAAAACATAGTCATCCAGTTCAAATGTCTGCATTGGGTTTTTGAGTGGCAAGTTCTCATCTGTTGCACTAACTAGTGTTTGATTCTTTTGCCCCTAGTGCATCGGTTTCCAGCACAACTTTACATTTTCTGCGGGCATGGCGGGTATTGGCTCTGTATCCGTGGGATCATAAGTCCATCCACGTCTGCTAATGTTTTCGGGTTGCTTAGGGCAGTGGTATTCAACCTTTTTTGTTCTCGTACCCCCAGATATAATTTCTCTTCAACTTTGTACCCCCAAAGTTGGTGTATAATTCAGGTTATACATACTTCTCACTAGCAAGTTGGGCTTGGAGATGAAGAAGAAACTAGTGAAGTGTTACGTATGGAGCAGAGACTTGGACACTCAGGAAGAAGGAACAGAAATACCTGGAGAGTTTTGAAATGTGGTGTTGGAGAAGAATAGAGA
>NW_019060660.1:1816-57762 GCF_000696155.1 Zootermopsis nevadensis | reverse complement strand
AAGGAAAGAAGATGACGTTCCAGGAATTAAAGCGAGAAGCCGAGAATAGGGACAACTGGAGAGCTCTTTTTGGGCAGAGCAATGGACCTGTCGTAAGACAGAACACTGAATAATAATAATAGTATATAATGATTATTCGGTGTTTATCATAAAATATTTTTTTTTTTTTAAATTTCACGTACCGCCTAAGATATCTTCGCTTACCCCCGGGGGTACGCGTACCCCAGGTTGAAAACCACTGGCTTAGGGTGCCGCTCAGCTCTGAGGCACGCGTAAACGGAGCAGGTTAGCATGGCAGCTCGATTTTAAATATGGACGCGACTATCATGACGTATTAAATATGCTAGGATTGCTTAATTTTGTTCCCAACTTGAGACTTTACACACATTAGTACCGACTTCGTGTGTTCGTAGTCCCCACTGTGCGATCGTGTGGGAATGTGAGTGAACTGAATTGTATTTATTTTAAGTGTATCTTATGTGTTTGGTGTCGGATTAGATTATAAATTATGATAAATTACGAGAAATTTTTCAACGCCTTTGTTCTGTCAGCCACTTAACACAGGTAAGCCACACTGTAATTAGATTAATGACGCTCTGGCCCCCCTCTTCTTGATTGGGTTAAGCTCGAAGAAACATCATTTTACATAAATATGCCTCTAACGCTGCCTAATCTGTTTCGACTATAAATGCGTCAGCCTTTACCAACACTTCATTTTGATTAAATTGCTATAGAATATTGATCAGTGGGTTTACATTCGATTCAACTGTCACTGGATATGTAAATTATAACGAAGGCCTTTGAAATGTATCCTTCCGCTCAGTACACTAAACTCATACAAGAAAGAACCCAAATGTAGCTCACATAAGATCTAAAGCTGCTTAAATACTGAGGTCACGAGTCTAATCGTGCTCCCCCTTTTTCGTGGGCTCGATCCCCGATCCCCTGTCCAAACCATGTGCTTCGAAATTTGATTATTCAGAGTGGAAGATAAAACAAACACGATATGCATCCTGAAAGTATTAGTCTGCTGTGCCAGAAGGAGCTCCATTGTGCAGAACACAAAGTCCTGTTCGACACCAGGTTTGTATGGACAGCGTTAATATCTGAGGCAATTTTTTTTGTGAATGTGACGCAGGTGGTATCTTACAAGTTATCCACGGTTTTGCAAGAACACGCACCTGACATACTTTCCTTCTCCTTTGATGATCGATTACTTTATTTTTTTCAGATGGTCGGCAGAATGTTTTTCGTAAGTCTTTGACATTATTATTCGTCTAGAATCCAGCAAATGTGTTCTTCCAAGTAGTCCAAGATACGCCCGTGTTGGCGTTCCTGTACCGAAATGCTTTAAAACTGGTCTGACCTTCGAATTATTTACCTATTCTTCAACCGAAGGGGTTAATTATTAAAAGGAAACTATTGTCGCCTTTTGCAGTGGTAAAAATACCAAATGCTGTAGTGAGTGGACTTTTGTATCGGTCTCAATTTTCAGTTGGCCGACTGACATCGGGGGACGGGTACATGGAACGATGTCTAATTATTAAACAGTATTAATAGTACATTAATCAAGCGTATCATGAAATCTATTGGAGCTTACGAATCACCCTGTACGCTACACGTACCACAATCCGGACTTGTAATGGCTGTGGCAGACAGAAGGGATTGGAAATAATGTTGGCGACGTTGTAGCTCTGTATACGTATAAATTCGTCTGTTCATTCATCGCCACGTGAACAGCGAGTGATCAGAACACGGTAAGTGAGCGAGGAAGTATAACTAACTGGTTATTTAGTCGGCAAGTATGAAAATGGCCGTCCTCTGAGATGCTGCGCCTTGTAATATGACAGAAATAGGCCGACAATTCAGAGGTGCTTACTGCCTCCATCATCAGGGCGATTTTTTTTTTCGTTTAGGTTTGAAAATTCTTTCAGTAACTGATATTCGCGTTTTATTTCCTATTTACTAAATTCATTGTCATAACCATTGAGTAACGTGCTACCGGAAGTTTTAATTCCTGGTCGAGACGTTGGAATGTACGTATATATTCGCTGTTGCGTGTTGACATACTCTGGAAAGTTCCTTTCGGTCCACAGACGGATTCGTCCTCGGGAGTGAGGGGGGGATAACGGCTACCTCAGCGTGAACTGACCGCTCATCTCCATTCCAAGGTTAAAAATCCTATGCACAACTTCGTGATCTCGCATTTGTCCTTCGACTGTTACTGCTATCCGTTATCCGCTGTTTTCATTGTTTTGAGACGAACAGACCACGAAAGACAGAAACCTTCCTTCTTTCCCGCTGTTTACGAAATTATGCCTTAAATTAATGTAAGATTTGAGGTTTTCACAGCGGTGAGTAGGAAGGTTTCTGTCTTCTGGGTTGTTGCCCTGTGTAGTATGGTAGAATTTTACCGACGTTTCAGAAGTCATTGCTGTCTCCGTCATCAGGGCGATTACGGAGGCAGCATGACCTTTGAAACGTTGGTGGACTTCTACCAGATTACAGGGCGCAACACCCCAGAATACATCAATCTTCCTTAAATTAATGTTTCGAATCCTTTTAACACGATAAGCTTTGTTTATGACGTGTTAATTTCTTTTCAGTTGTGTCCATGTAGAGTTCTTGTGAAATTATTTCTTTTTTCTACGACCTAATAACTGTATCCTGTGAGTCTTCTGAATTTAATTTCTCATTAGTCTCCTTATATCCTATGCTTTAGATCAGTGGTATTCAACCTTTTTTGTTCGCGTACCCCCAGATATAATTTCTCTTCAACTTTGTACCCCCGAAGTTGTTGGTCTATAATTCAAGTTATACATAGTATAAAATCTACATATTAAATAAATTACATTACTGATTATTCAGTGTTTATCATAAAATAATATTTTTTTTAAAATTTCACGTACCCCCTAAGCTGTCCTCGCGTACCCCCGGGGGTACGCGTATCACAGGTTGAAGACCACTGCTTTAGATAATCACTTTGGCGGTCTGAACACAAAGATCACAACATCAGTTTCTTTTAATATTCTAAGCTGATTGTTGGAAGCTATTAAATTTCAAATTAAATTCTTACTGCTACACAGATAAGCTGATTGATTTACGTGTTATGCAGCCTACACGATTTCAAAAGCTCGCTTTCTGTCCGCTAGTTCCCGTTGCATGAATACGTTATGTGTTTAGAATTTATCAAAAAACTGACACTCGTTGATGTAACAAGCTCTGTTCAGTACTACCACCCAAAAACATTTCTCCGTTCTTCGCACAGTGTGATCAGCGCGCATCAACATGTTAACAACGGTGCGAACACCGCCGTGCAGAATGTTATTTGATTGGTGGATACCTGCCTCGCCGATAGAGTTCGCCTCAACTAGCTGGCTGCTGGCTATCTGCGCATGACTGGCTGGAGCTGGTTAACGATACATTTTATCTTATCGGTTCTGTTACGTTCTGGTGCATGGACTACCATTGACCCATGGAAGTAATACAGAAAACTATTTTTCATTTTTTCAATGTGTTTGCCCCAGCGTAACAAAACAGACTACATTACGATCTACACCTTCTATTTTACGTATTTTCGGATGTTCTGAATGTTTAATGAAGTACAAGGAAAATAATTATAATCTTTTCGTTGTGAACAGTTTTGCAATAGTACGTTAGCAGGCCTAATGTGCAACGGATCGGAAATGAGTACTGACTGTCTTTTGTTTTTATTTATGTTGTTAAAAGAATATAGGGCTGTATAGTTGCATTTAGGATTTGTTTGAAAGACAATGAAAGTTGATGTAATTAATACAATTTCTAAACCTTTTATAATATAATTTAATTTTTATAATTTATTTCGATGATATGAGAGACCAAAGTTTACGGGTTTTATTTTGACTAGTTATTATTGAATTGATTGTGTTGTCAGGTAGCCATTTTACGTCAGACGACATATTTCATTTCATTGAAGATCAGTGCGCAGGGTACACGAGTCTGACACCTCAACCAGAAGTAATGTAGAATCACGTAGTAAACGAAAGTTTCCTCTAACCATACTACTAGCAAACTCGTTGCTAGGCGCTGTGAGACATCAGCTAAAGCAGTGATTTAACCACCAAACACAACAGGTAAGCTTGTGTTCATTTCTGAATACTTGAAATGGAAATACGTAAATCCATCTAACCCTTGTGATCTAATCATTTCAGTAAGCCAAATTTAGATTTTTAAACATTTAAATTCTAGTGAAAGTTTGGAAATTCAGGTCAGGATTTACATTAGAATTTTATTGAACGTTGTTTTACAACGATTTACCTTCTGTCGTTGTTTGTGTGTTTTAATTAATGGTATATAATTAGTTAAATATTTGGAATACAGTGTAATACATCTAGCGTTTCGATTTAGGAAGTGTTTAGTGTACGAAAGAAATATGTTTTAACGAGGCACTCATATTAAGAATTATTGAAAAGATTATTTGCCGACAGAGGCCAAAATTCAATTCTCTCTCCATTTGACAGCAGCAATTTTTGGGTTATTAGAGCTATACGAAGATCGAATAAGCAGGTCACAGGTGAGCGAGGCAAACTTCGTCATAATGACCAAGGACACATAACGGGGTTATTCCGAGGCTGATATCTTTATCGAGGAGAACGGGACACTTTCTAGAAGATTTCTTGTAGTGGTTGGATGTCTTAAGTGACACCGTCCACTACATTAATATGATTTAGTAGCCTAGATACATTATATATATTAAATATTACGTTGTATGCTAATAGACTATAGCAACAAAACGTAATTGAAGGCGGTTTTGAAATAATATGGTTCAAACAAATGATTTATATTCAAACAATAATATTATTTATTGTGAGTTTGATTGAACATGAAACACGAAAGGATGCTGACCTGTAAATTATAATGGAGTTTAGTCTATTGGGCAGAGATAAGCCCATCATATGCAAAGTTTAAAATAATATAATTTCACATTTAATGGTGTGGAGAAATCATTTGCCCATACACGTTTAATTGTCTCCATACACGATTTACACAATAAAAGAACTGCAAAATGAAAATTCGCGAAGAATTTATTTACAAAACATTTGTAGCGTGTTATTAAACGAAGTACTCGTTTTTAATCTTGTCTGTTGGCTTTAAAGCGTTTCATATTATATTAACTCGGCAACATGGATTTGTGCTTTACATGAAGACCTTAATGTATTTATAAACACCCAGAAGTTATAGGCTCAGCTACTAATGTTGTCAATACAAGCATTACTATGTTCGCCTAAGTATGTATTAGCTCATGGTTTCGAGACAATGACCATTCTGTACTAAAGTGAATCTCATGAACATGATATACCTAATTCTGACACTTGTTCTATTTGTAAAAAAAATAAATATAAAATAATAATGAAATTAAACAAAGAACAAGTTTTATTAAGTGTTAGGAATGTCCAATGCGTTACTCGTGTTTGATGCAAGCTGGCGAAAAGTTCCTTTGTCCCGGAAGCAGTTCGAACCAGACGTGATACCGTCGATTTGACACAGAAGAATCGAGAACTGTATCATTAAAGTCATTCTGGCTAGTTCAGTAAGAACGGGATGCCAGGTGGTGTTCGACAGTGAACATTTCGTTGCACTTGAGAAAAATACATCCTTGCATTTCGATCGTTGAAAGACTGACCGACGCGAACATATTAAAACGTGGCGTGACCTGCGTGGGCTAATGTATCGTCACAGCGATACTGTGTGTTTATTAATCCAGTCGAATTGTACGGAATTGCATTCACCAATAAATATGAATATTTTATGGGTTGCGTGATTTTTCGATCATAACTAACTAACTAGATGGCTTACCGAACCCGAAGGTTCATCACCCTGTCCTGGGCCAACAAAATCCAATTTTTAAGCTCTTCATTGTGCAGTTTTCTCCACGCCCCATCATCTTCCCTCTTAGGCCCAAATATCCTCCTCAACACCCGATTCTCAAACACCTGCAATCCGTGTTCCTCCCTCTGAGTGAGAGACCATGTTTCGCACCCATACAAAACAACAGGCAAGATTATTGTTTTGTATACTTTAAGATTTTTCGATCATTCTGTATAAAATATCTTGTATTTTTGCTATGCACTGATCTTTGCATATCTTACTCCTTTATTACGAAAGACGAATCCTGAAATGCAGCACATTTGATGTTCGTCATTACTTCTTGAAACGTACTTAAAAATAATTTTTTCGCAGAGGTGAAAATATAACTTATATTATTCCTGATTGTGACGCCGTGTAGTCATGTAGGGTAGACCCTGAAGTGAAATCGGAAACAGTATGTTCCTCCGAAATATTTGTAACGATACAGAAACTACGTGGCGTCATAACCCAGAGGTTTACAGTCTCACGAAAGATGCCTGTAATAGACTTCTGTGAATCTTTACGAATTATGAATTTGGACGTAAAAATCTCTGGACTCCAGGGCTCGTCGTATCCTCTTCTTGGGATTGGACAATGCGGTAGCTGAGACAGACCGGAACAAAGCGCCCTCTATTGTCACGATCCTGACGATGACTGATCACTTCGCAAAGAATCAAGAGGGTGGTTCCGCCACCCAACCAACTTAAAGGAGCAAGCCAAGGGGAATGGATAACAGGGAAGAGAGATGGATGAATATAATGTTGGCAAATTGATCAGAAATTCAGCCATCAATGCATTATCAGGAATGTTGTTTTCTCGCTAACAGCGTTGATGCTCCAGAAGTCTCTTTTGTGCTCTGTACTTCGAGACATAAAGCGATTTAGTGCAATTCATAATTAATTAATATTTTACAACGTAATCCAAAAAGAAGTTAAAAACACGTTCTCGAATCTGATTCTGTCTGTTCATAGGGATACCGCTTGAGTTGCATGCAACAAATTATTTGGCATGTCACTGAAGGAAGTCATTCGACATGGATATTCATATCGACATCGGAGACGAAAATATCGGGTGGTTTAAGGTCATTTAAATTTCAGAAGCGTCTAGTTTAATTCAGCCTTAAACATTGTATCTTACCTTCGTCTTTACTACACATTAATAGCGTGAAATTCTGCAGAGAACTTGTGACTACTTACGTCAGCATGAGGTTAGGTTAGGTTAGGTCCTACCACATAACAAGTCAGCTAGTATTGTTAACGGACTCCACGGAGCAGGCTTCTTCCTCCTCAGTTGATTAAACCGCCAGATAGATCCAATCCATAGCTTCACATCGTACTTTAAGGTCCCATCTACTTCCAGTTCTTTCATGTAGTCTCTTTCAAATTTTTCGATTAAAATTCTGTATGCTTGTCTCATTTCCTTCATGTTACATGTCTGACACGTCTCATCATCCTTGATTTAATCACCCTATCAGTGTGAGAAGATGAGGACAAGTTGTGAAGAGCTTTAGTGTTTATTATAGTCTCCTGTTATTTCCTCTGTGTCAGGTCCAAATTCTCTTAGCGACAAGTTATTCCTACCATATTCTTTCGTAAGGTGATAGACTCCAATATCATAAATATAAAATTATAGTTAAGTATGTTAAAATGTTTGGATCTCTCAAGTCACAGACGGAAAGATAGAAGAGTGCTAACAATCAATCTCTAGAAAAATGATCTTCAATACACAAAGTGTTGTTTTCGCGGAACTACAGATTAATAAGGTGAAGCGAACTTTGGGGTTCAGACACCAATAGCAGGAGAGGATGTTGTACCGAACGTCACTTCCATGTGTTTAGCATTCCTACTTCGTATTCTGGAGGTCCCTTGTCCAAATGTTGACCCTGAAAGCAGTTAACATTAATACTTTTTGTGTTTTTACTCAGTCCCTCCAGGCAGGTGTAGAGATAGTTCCTTACATTTATGTCAAGATCGCTTCCTTCCATGTCCTTTCCAAATTATTATTCATTAATGATCCTATTATTTCACCGAGGTTCGTGCACACTTTATCCCGGGGAAATGACCCCTGGTATATATGTATTAGATAGGAGACTGGATGGGCCCTAAGACTAGTTTGGATATGGTGGCGAAAAGAAAGGTTTTTGTCTCTACCTGGAATCGAATGAAGACCGTCTAGCCTTTAGTGATTCATTTGACTGTCTGGCCTATTCCAGGTCACGAATATTTTAAGAGAATTTGAACTGGGCTTATATCTATACGTAATTACACGAGTAAGAGTTAACACCGAAAATGAACAGAGTACGTTGGCTCTGAAACGTACGCTGAAAGGGGATTTGGGGAGATTGGGTGGCAGAAGGAAATACTGTTAAGTACGCCTTATTCTTGACCAGGTCTAGGGAAAATAAGACGATAAGGGAATACGACGAGAGGAGGAACACAAGTTCTGAGAAATCAGCATTTTAAACCTGATATTACGTAGCTTCTACTGTTCCTACCATGGGGCATAAAAATTTCTATGTAATTTCTGTTGTTTTCTCATCACCTCGTGATTAGCAAGCCCAAATTGACATTAAACTAACATAAAGTGACGTTAAGCTAACACTCAATTAGTTAATCATTATAAACAAGAAATAATGACGCTTACTCTGCTTCAAATGTTTTTATCGCTTATTGATCGCCCCCCCCTCTCTCTTTTTTGTTATGTTCTACGTCAATCACTTCATCTTGAGGCTGTTTTCTCATTATTTTCTTTAAGACCTTCCTGTACCTCTTAGCAGTGTTTTATTTTCGTGGCTCTGCGATAAACCCAGATGTTTCAATATTCCAGAAAAGTTTCACACGAATGATCTCTGAAACTTTTGGTATCTGAAAATCATGTCAAGATTCTGCATGTGACAGTTCATCAGACGTTCCGGGCTCCAAGGATAACCTCGAGTTCACTTGGGATCTCTATTTCTTCTAGACGGTCACTTGTCCCAGATTTAATAAAGAACGTTACAGTTGTCTGTCTGATTTTAACAACCACCCTGTACTTTTATACTTGTCTACAAAGTATGCTTCGTCCCTCCAGGCGAAAGCTGCTGGAATCAAATAGGCCACGACTGATGAACGTCGCCGTATGTTGCATTTTTGACTGGTTACAAAGTGCTCTGAAATTATATACATGAAATGCTGTGCAACTGGTTCTGGCCTTTTCGTCAAATGGATTCATTTGGTTATTATTATGAATTATACTTTATAATATACTTTGTACTTTATGTTGTATGCCTTATTTATATTATCTTATTTTCTATAAATATATTTACATGATCGTGTTTTAATATTAATTATTCGAAATTGATCTATTTGTTATATTAATGTATTATCATATACTGCCATCTATCCATTAACCCATTCATCCTTTCGTGTCGAAATATTGGCAGTTATTACAAAGGATATTAACACGATTAGAAAAATTGAAATTTAGATACTCATTTTCAGCAATTGCTAAGCCGCATGATTTCTCTTATACGAAGGCCATCACTTTTCGTTTATTTCCGATTTTTACTAGGAAAAAATAGTTTAGACAGATTTAGAATATTTTTGGGTAACATAAACGACAGCTGACAAGGTGTAGTTTGGAAGTTTAAGGGGTTTGGTGTACGGATATCAGGGTTTCGCCGTGCAATGTTCAGTGTTACGAGTCTTTTGGTACCAAGTTTAAACAGAAAACCTAAAGCATTTTCGGACATCACACATTCTGATGAACGAATAGGCATGAACTCCACATTATGAGTTAATTGTATGCACTGATCACAAAGAACTCTTAAAAATCAGGCGTTTCGATTTCACATTCTAACATATCTATCGCACGCGCAAAACATACATACGCATAAATCCGTGATAAAGATGGATCTGTTCGCTCGCGTGTTCATTAGCTTCACAAGAAAGAGGTTCAAAAAAGGAAACTCAGTGCAAAACAAAAAGGGGGAAAAAAAGGACTTGATAAAAGTTAGATGAAGTATAAAGCTTCCCACAAGACGAACAAATAAACCGGGCCAAGTGTGGACAGACAGACAGACAGACGGCAAAGTTTTCCTTATTCAGATAAACCAGAGAAAGAAAGAAAAAAAGATCTAATATGAAAAAGGGACGAGAATTATGCATGACAAATTTAATTAAAATACTACGAACTATCTTTTTTCTTCTCTCTCAACTTGCATCCCTCTCTTGCTTATTCACCCTCTCACACCCCTTACTGTAGGTCGCCTACCGAATTTTACAATTTCCATTTATTTACACTCGGGGAACTTGGTATTCCGGAAGATGTCGAATTCACTGGCAGTGAAGAAGTAGATCATAATGTGATCTATAATATATAGGATTTTGTTAATATGAAATAACATGGGATGCAAGCTGTATGTGAAAAATATGGAAAATGTAAACCCCTGGATGACCATACTCATGTCAAGATGAGGTCACGTATAGGACAAGGTGATATGGAAGTCACGTCAAAATCGGCCAAGTAGTTTCCCAGATAGAGGTCTTTAAAATTCTCAAGGTCATATATTTTCACGCTTATTTCTGCCAAACCGTAAATACTTCGTTGACCATAATCATGTCAAAATGAGGTCACGTATAGGTCGAGGCAATATGGAAGACACGACGAAATCTGCCAAATAGTATCCTAGATACAGGTATTTAAAATTCACAAGGTCATATATTTTCACGCTTAGTTTTGTCAAACCGTAAATACGTGGTTTACCATACTCATGTGAAAATGAGGTCACGTACAGGTCAAGGTCATATGGAAGGGCACGGACAGTGTCATTTTAAGGTCACGACAATATCAGTCCGTGGGTTTAGCGAATAGAGGCCTTTGAAAATATCAATGTCATTCGGGAGTAATATTTCAAACGCATATTTCTACCAATATGTAATAACATGTAAGACAATACTCATGCGAATTTGAGGTCACTAACAGGTCATCGTCATATCACGGTCTCAACAATATCAGTCCTTGGGTTTCCTATTTGAGGTCTTTTAAATTTTCAAGTTCATTGGATAGTTATTTTTTCAGAGGCATATATCTGCCTATCTGCAGGAATATGAGTGACTATATTCATGTCTGTTTGAGGTCACGCACATGTCAGCGTTATGTCATAGTCACGACAATATCAGTCCGTTAGTTTTCCGAATAGAGGCGTTTAAATTTCTCAAGGTCATTCGAAGGTAATTTATTCAAACGCCTATTTCTACCGATGAGTAACAATACTCATGTCAGTTTGAGGACTCAGGGAGGTCAATGCCAGGTCAAGGTCACGACAATATGAATTTGAGGGTTTACCGAATAGACGCCTTTGAAATGTTCAAGGTCATTCGGTAGTCATTTTTTTCAAACACATATTTCTGCCGATCTTCAGGAACCTGATTGACCATATTCATTTCAGTTTCAGGTCATGGATAGGTCAACGTCACCTCAAGATCACGACAAGTTCAGTCCGAGGTTTTGAGATATATATTTCTTTAAATTTTCCAAGCTCACTTCAAGTTTATTCTTTCTTACGCTTGTATCTATCTAACTGTATTAATCTGTGTCCCCATGCTCATGTTAGTTTGAAGCCACTTATACCCTGCGCGCACGAGCGGTGTGTGCCTCAGCGGTTTTCCTGCCGCATTGATGGAACGCACTGTTTCAGTAGGAAGCGAGCGTACGTGCGGTAGTTTTACCGCTGGCGAGGGCTACATCTTCAGCCGAATCAATCCGTTTCACATACACCCTGCTATTTCCCCAACATCCATTTTAACATTAGGCCTATTTTATAATAACTAGTCTTGCAAACGGGGGTGGAGCGTTCGGGGGGGGGGGGGGGGGGGGGGTTCTTACAGTCTCTGCTAGTTCCTTGCACAAGGAACATAAAATGAATGCACAATGGTGATGTCGTGGTTGTCCCTCTGTATATCCCATTTACTAATCTATTTCACAGATTCAAACTGCATTTCGAATAACGGGCCTGTAATAAAGCCTATAATAGGAGCTTTACATTTTGGTCAGTGTAGATACAACACAAGTTGTACAGTCTGTTATCTGAAACAATTTTCAACAACGTGTGTACTTGTCAAAATACAATAAATTAATTTATTAATAACGTGTGGTAACGCAGTGATTAACTTTGCCGTCTCTTTACAGGAGGTTGGCGACACTTTATGAACAGGATCCTTCCATCCTTTCCTTTTCTCGGACTGGGCCCTGTTCATATACGTTCTTGGCAGATGATCCCGAAGTGGTTTGCCATTGCCTTCTTCTGTGTGTGAATGGAGTAATTGTTGGGATGCCACGGAGGAAAACTCCGTGTTGCCTAGACCACGGCCTTGCCCAACACAAGTTATAAATTTGAGAACCACCGGGAATTGAACCCGGGACCCCAGGCTTACAAGGCTAGTGTTCTGACCGCTAGACCATTGCATCTTAAATATGAGAGCTCGGAGAAATTCATCTGGAAATTGTGTCCCCCCCCCCTCCCCTCAAAGACCTTTCGCTTTTCGTTGTTTCTGATTTTATGTGACGGAAAAGAAAGGCTGGAACTGCATCAGAAATTTTAATGTATCTCATGTTGTAACAAGCTTCAGATTAAGAGCACGTACAAATTTTGTCTTGGTCCGCTTTTAGTCTCCGGACCCTCATTTAAGACAGGGCGGGGAAGGGAGAGCGGAAGGGATGAAATTATAATATAATGTATTCGTTTGCTCGTCAGTTATTTTCCGTTTCCTGTCACCCTTCTCCGGAAAACTGAGTTTATTTTTTTTATATATATATTTCTAACGTTAAGAAATCTTGAAATATTAAAGTTTGACTTGTACGGGGAGCAGATTACGTTTGCAAGGAAGGAAGAAAATTGCATTAATACTGCCACCACACTTTTTTGTTTCAGTACTTTTGTCATCCCCAACAGTTTTGTCTTCGTCAGCGGCGGCTGGTAGAATTTGGCTGTTATTAATATTATTATTTATTGCGTGTTAACTTGTATGGTTGTTTTACCAGTGAGATTACGTATAGGTCTAAGACGATTACACAGGTAACTTGTCCTTTCCTTGCAAGATATGATATTTTTATGATAGGTTCATAATATTTTGTTGCTTTTTTAATCAGATATTTTAAATTATAAATAAACTGCCCTAATTTAGGTCTATAATCTTGCTACTTACGAGACGAGACGGTCGAATATATTGGTAATTTGTTGACGTTACAGCCTGATTCGAGACTGTTTCTGTTATACAGAATTTTTAAAATAGTGTAGTTGCGTCATATTGTGATTTATTGAATTAAAATTAAATTATTGGTTATTCCGTCAAATCACAATGTATTTAAAATAAGATAATTAAAATAATTAAAATATCATTCTGTGTTCCATATCGAATAATCGATTTACAATTGGAACAGTGATTTGACGGAATAACCAATAATTTAATTTTAATACAGAATTTTCTATTTCTCGAGAAAAGAAAGTGGTATGATGCTTTGTTGATGTAAAGACCCATTGTATGAACTATGGAGAACCCAGACAGCACGGACTAACACGCATTCCCTGAGTGATTGGAGTGTCCAGCGACGGAAGATCGCGAACCACCGGATTTGGTAGGATGCAAAGTGGCACAGACCAGAAACGAAAACTGGTAAGAAGGAAGACAAGTCTCTGGGCTCCAACTTCTCTCCTCCCTAAAGTTGTGTCCAGAGCAGTGTTTCGCAAAAACCTGAGCCTTTACCTTTAAATGGGTAATGATCGCTTTTCCCCCCCTCATATGTTGCTGTTTAACATACATGATCACTTTTTCCCTTCAATATTAAACTCGGTAAGTTAATACAGAATTGTAAAATTTTCTTCATATACTACGAATCATTCGTCTCGGGCCGCCTCTGTCGGGTTTAGATTAGAACTTATTTCGTCTTCCTTGCCGCAAATCTCGATACATATGTATGAGTTCAAACAAGCAGACAGAGTAGAACACTTAAAATTGAATTCGGAAACTTGTGTGAAGAAAAGAAATGTAAATCCCTGTGGGGTCTCTGATGGAATTGCCCATTGCATTACCTGATTGGATATATAGCTGTGCGTAATGGTAATAAGATCACTAAATTACTTTATAGATATAGGAAAGTTTAATTAGTTCATAACAGCTTCTAACAGAGTGCGTGGATGTAACAACATTTCGATTTTAGTGCATTTTCGTCTTATGTCTTAATGTCCATCTTGTGTCTGACCTCTCCTTCACAAATTGTTTAAAATTTACTGACCGACTTTAACCAAATTCGGTATGATCATCATGTTAATGAAGGCCGTTGCTTACCACAAACAATAACAATATGGCGACCTACGTTTTTATACGTTCGAGCAAAGCTAATGCCATTAAAGTTACTGTACAGGTGTATAAGTGTAGTCTTGTTCAAGTACAGGTCCTTGCTGCCTTCATCATTATAGCGAAATTTTTTCCTCACCGCCCTGATGATGGAGGCAGCAAGGACCTCTGAAAAGTTGGTAAATTTCCACCAGACTACACAGCGCTACAACCCAGAATACAACAGCCATTTTCATCAAAATGCACGAAGGTCTTGTCTAATAGATCGGAAGCCACTGTTTTCTTTGTTGAAAATTCAACTGGGACTGTTTCTCTGTTGGGTGTTTGTTGTTCGTTGTGTGAAGAACTTCGATGAGGTAGGCAGCAAACTGAATTCTCAATGAGCGCGAAAAGTTAAGATTGAAATGCGTTGCCATCTCTTGACGCTTGTCTGAACTATTTGAAAATAGCTTCACACAATAAATTCGGTGGATCAAAGAACTAATTTGATGTCACAGATATTTATGCATGATCAACAGCAGAAATTAAAGTTCGAAATCCCTGCTGGAAGAATAAGCAATGAGAAATATATGTAGTTTGTGTGGCGAGCATTGGAAACGTTATTCATATAAACATTTTTGTCATATTCGAAAAGAATATGCATAGATGACATAATGGCCTATGTGCGAGCTAGTAACCTAGTGTTTGCTCAACCGCTCGCGTGTTGCTAATGGAACTGTTTCACTTGTCAAACGTAGTCGATGGTTTCCCAATAAGACGGACTTCATCTGTAGAGTTGGGGAAAGTGGGCGTGTAGTGCAAAATATGTAAACGATAATACACAGCAAAAATTAGAAGACAAATACATACTTTTCGATTTATTAATACGAATGCCTACAAGAGAACTTGAATCCAGTCATCGATTGTGAAATTTCTCGCGAAGTGTTTCCGTACACAACATGTTCTGTCAGTACAAAACTAGATTGAAAATTTTGTTTGGATGTTATCGTGGTGCCGGGTGTTAAAATCAGAATGACATTATGGCTATGTTTTGGAATACATTACCAGCAGTTCATAGTCACCATCATTCAAGTTGGTTCTTTACGAACCATTGTGTAACCCATGGACATTGTTTTTTAAAAAGAAAGAAAAGCTTTTGTTCACGTTAACTTTTGTGCAATAACAATATAAGCCCCAGCTGTTACAATGAACATAATGCGCAAATTTCGTGCAGGAGGGGCGTCTGCCCCTTCTCCTTTGCAAGATGAAGCCAACTCAAATCCTCAACACACTGCTTTAGGACTCATGCACCTCAAGAAGCTGTTTTCTGAATATACTCATCCATCACTTCCACTCAGTGAAAAGGAACGTGATGATAAACTTTATAACATGTTGCCTCTTTTCTGCAAGGTGAGGATTTAGTTTAATAGTCTGTATTAATTATAAGGGAAGAGCCATGCTGTAACTCAGGCAGTTGGTTTATGCTTTACACGATGGAGGCCCATGTTTTGGATTTGTGGTGGACAAAGTGACAGTGGTACAGGTTGTTCTCAGTCCTTAGGATTTTTCTGTCATTACTTCTCCATTTTCACCCTGTGTCATCTGGGGGATCAACAATGGGCTTGTTAGCATCCCAGTTCCACAGAAACATGGTCTCTCCCCATCACAATAAAAGCGTTTAAGGGAGATCATGCAGTGCTGGAATATTTACTTTGTGTGATTAGCAACACTGATGAGGCCTGGTCATACAAAGCTCAAGGTCAAACAGTTGATTGCTACAAGTGTGGCTCATTTGTAATACATTTATGAGTGAACATGGTATGAAGGTGGCTGCTGCACTAGAGGTTTGTTCCATAAAACCAAGGACTATGCTGCAGTGTGTTTTCTGTGGTCTGAAGTTGTGAAAGGGGCAGAAATTTGCTGATATTTTGCTGCCCGGTGTGGACAGAACTGTTTGCCAGAATGAAGTGTATATGAGTTTAAAAGCAGCCAAACCAGTGTTAATGCTGAGAGGTTAGGATGCCAATCCACAAACAGATTGAGCTTGATGAGTATGTGGTTCTTGAAGACCATAAAGTAAGTATTGCAGAAATTATAGAAAAACTGGGCATTAATGTTGCTTGTCCTTGGTGCAAACCTCTAGTAGAGCAGCCTTCATCTGGACTACAACTGAACCACACTTGCAACATGGCTTCTGTACCCATGGTCATTTGAGGTTCTTTCAGGTTTTTCAGTCACTACAAGTTTCAGTTTGTGATTTCCAGATGCATTTCCACAACACATGACTGTACAGCATTGTTTAGACAATTTATGCCCAGGAGCACACTTACGTCTTTTAAACATAAGGGTTCTTCTTGGTAAGGCTACCAAGCACCTGTAGCATCCCATCTCTTCACCACCATAGCCACTGGAACAGATCTCCCCACCCCACCACTGATTATATTTGTAAGGCACTGAAAATAGAAGTATTGTTCAATCATAACATCTGTAGACCCTCCCAGAACCAACCCCTCTCCCTTCCTTCTAAAGAGGATAGTGTGACCTGGAAAAATGTCAAAAGCCTAGTTGACGTGTGTCTGCATTTATGTAAAGAAAAGCCATACATGGAGTCATGTGTAAACAGTCCTCAAACCAGATAATCTACAATTGGATAATCAGGAGTTTACTACTGTTCTTCCAGATTGGGTGTTCTAAGTCGTAGACCATGATTCGCCACTGGCCAGTGTGCGTAATCCGGTGTGCAAGAAATGTATAACTCTGAATGTCAGTATTCCTAACTTAGTATGGTGACTCTCTGGACGGGAGTTTCATTTTTGTTTCAAGAGTAAATATTTCCGATTATGTGCAAGAAAACGGAAAGCGAGATGAGCACTGTTGCAACCCTTACTAAAAGGAGTGCCATTGGGGTTTAGAAAAAAGGCAAATGCAGCAACTGTTCCATACTGGTTGACTAGCCCCATGGAGCACAGTCTTTCTGAGAAGCTGATAGTATACTTAGTTAGTCAAGAAATTCTCCCCATTTTATGGAATGTGAAGGTACATTATCATGTTCACAAGAGTCCTCCCACCAGTCTCTGTCAGTAGTTATATGAACCTGACCCACAACCACAAATGTTATTTCCCTAAGATTAATTTCGTATGAACTAAATTGAAATTGAATCTGGAATGAAAATTTGTGGCAGCTGCAGAAAACCACATGAAATAAGAAAACTGCAGACTTAATATGGATTAAATTATACCTGGAACTAGTTAAATCACAGGGATAATTATGATGACTTTATTTAACAACATTTTTCTGTTTGGTACTTAAATAGTTCCCTAATGTGCAGATTTTTTAGAATTAGAATTTTTTTACATTCCACAAATCCTTCATAGTACAAACCGAGGATGTGGAACATGTCATAGTACAGGGTGGGGCAGCATTCGTTCGTCATTTTTAAAGATAGTGAATGCTGCCCCACTCTGTATGAATATGAACACATAGTACAATAAAATACCAAAGCAAAATTGGCGTGACTGTCCTCATGGCAAAGCATACTGAACTAGGTTTGGGGATAATATATTCAATGTGCTTTTCCTAGTTTAAATTATTATAAATCTGTAAATCAAGGAATTTAGTTGTTAACACTGCATCATTTGTTTTATTATTTTAACCTATATTTGGATTGATACTTGTTGTTGGTAGTGAATTTTATGAACTTTTTTGTGTCAAAATTTAAGGTGAGTTTATTAGCTTTAAACCAATTGTTCAAGTCAGTAAAGACATCATTAATGATATCAGGATAATAAATAATAATATTAATATCATGAGCACAGTATAGGCTTGGACTAAGAATTGTCTCTTTCTGGTAGATTATTGATATTTAAAAGGAAGATAAGAGGACCAAATATAGAATCTTAAGGAACTGCATATTTTACAGTGCCTCAGTTCAGTTATGAATTTGAATTTGGGTATTTGATTTCTACTATACTCTCTGCCATTAAATTAAAGAACTATTCCCCAGATTTACCTTTAATTCTGTAAGTATTTAGTTTTGATGATAATTTGTAATGAATCACACAATAAAATGCTTTAGCAAGGTCATGAAATATTGTACCAACATGCATTTTATCATAAAGGGTGCGTAAGATATAATCTAAGAATTTATACAAAGCTTAATCAGTTGATAGGCCTTTTATAAATCAAAATTGTTCCAATGGGTTCAGGAAATCAATTACCCATCTTTGTATAACTTTCTCAAGTATTTTGTAAAATTCCATTAACAAATTTGGCCTGTACATGTAGCTGAAGGTTTTCTATCTTTTTATATACTTTTAAATATGTAAGTCATTTTGAGAAGGTTCTTTCAAAAAAGTGATTAATTACAGAGATAACTTAAAGGAACACTAATATAGTCTGAGCAAGTTTTGAGTAATTTTGTTCATATTCCATCATATCTTTTATTTCATTTGTTACTGTAGGCAAAAGATTTATGTCTTGGAAGGTTCTAGGGATTGTTATGGCCATGTATTGTATTGCCTTTCGCTCTGTTCGGCTTTTTATACCGTTGTTCACTTTTTCTACAGTTATTATGAAAATAAATATTGAATGAGTTTTCTGTGAGTTAACGACTGTTTATAGCACTATTAGTGGTGGATTTTCTTCTTCTGTGGAATGTTTAAAATTTTCCAAATACTTCATACTTTGTTATCAGATTTTGATGTCTGTGCTAAAATGTTTGGTCTCTATAGAGATGTGAGTTAAAATCTTGTGATATTTTTATAGTAAATTTTCAATGCTTGATTGTTACTAGTTAGCTATTCAGGTAAAGGTTGTGGTTATGTTTGCAGGATATTTAGATACTTTGTTCTCCATCCGTTACGTTCACATACCTTTCTTATGTGTTAGTAGGAAAGCTTGTTCAAAAACTTCCCAAGATATTTTGAAATGTATTAAACTTTGAATCAGCGCCATGACCTGTTATATACTGATTCTCAATTTTAATTTCTTAGATGGGTTGTAAATTATTTTATAGTGTAATAGGGTACTTGTGGGTTATCGGGACACATCGCTTTAAAAATAGGTTAGGTTAGGTTAATGTGTGTGGACAGCAATAAATAACTGAATGAACTAACAGATAACAACAACCCTAACCTAACATATTTTTAAAGCGATGTGTCCCGATAACCCACAAGTACCTAAGATAATTTATAAAACTTCTACCATACTACACGGTGCAACAACCCAGAAGACAGCCATCTTGAGACTCACCGCCACGAAAACCTCAAATCATATAAAATAGTTTATTAGTCTAGTTTGTTTCCTGCAATTGTAATTACTGACAAGTGGTTTCACGTTGAAGATTGCTGTCTTCTGGATTGTTGCGCGGTGTAGTCTGATAGATGTTTACCGACGTTTCAGAGGTCCTTACTGCCTCCATCATCGGGGCAATGACAGCAATCTTCAGACTCACTGTCATGAAAACCTCAAATCCTACGTGGTTTCACGTTATTTATTTAGCTGAGCGTCATGATGAATTTATCACTCTTTTCATTGAATAATGATCCTTTCTAGTACTGTCTATAAAAGCGTTATCAATGACAGTTCTCAAGGCATTCTGGTAGCTGTTGATGTGAAATTCAGAGATATTAGTAAGGAAACTATACAATGCTTATGGTGGCTTTCAGTACGAAAATATTAGCACAAATGATAAATTTAGCTTTGGGTTTATAGAGATAATTCAACTTGCTTATGAATTGCTCAAATTCTATAAAGACTTTTAGAGAAATAGATAATAAAACAGTTTGGTCGATGAATTTTACAACAGTGGTGATGTAAATGAGCAAACGCCATGATTCCTGTGAAAATAGATGGGAAATCTTGATTCTAGGGGGTTTGAAGGAATTGTGTAAGTTATTGTAATTTATATTTTAAAAAACTTCATAGTTAACCTTAACTGACATTTAAATAAAGAATACTGCTCAGGGTGGAGGTGATTTTAATGTCATATGCCCAAAAATGCTCCTACTCTTTAAAATTTGAATAGCTTTTGATGAATCAAATGATGTTTTAAATGTTTAAAATGTGTGCATAAAAGTATGCAGAAGTTAATTATGCGTAAAAAAGTAACGTAGGGTTGTTCATTACCTTAGGAATTAATTTTGTGTAGCAAGTTTCAAAGGAGTCCTCCAAACACAGTCTCTTTTTTTCCAATGCTTGGTACACGCAACACATGTTCTCTGTGGTCTTGATTTTTTCCCTGTTGGTTGCACTTTTTCAGGAAATGACAGTTTGTGCTGCGAAGTTTTTATAAGAAATTATGTATTTGCACGTTATAGTTGGACAATCTTTCATAATTGGAATTTATAACACACACACACAAACCCACATGTTCATCGTATTCAGCACTGTCACATTCAAAAGCCTTTTGAACAGTTTATGGTACCATATATGCCTTATTGCCCTCTCAGTCAAACACATCTGTAACGGCTGTCCACACATAATTGCCTTTATCTCCACCCAAACCTTTATTTTAATTTTCTCATTTAATGTCAATTTCATAGCCACTTCACCCAATGAATTTTCATCAACATAACTTGAACCACTGTCACTGATTCAAAGTTCGGTTTCAGTTTCCGAATTATTACTGATTTGACTTTCGTATTCTTTCAAGATATTCTAAATTTGATCGTCACGCAAACTTTTTGATTGTATAATACACTCGACGCACCGGAAGGCAAACCTTGCGAGATTAAGTTGGAAGACAAACATCTAACCTCTTGAGAGACCATACACGTATAGATTTTCTCCCAGTTTGAAGCTCTGATGCTACAACGTGTTCGGTGAAGAGGTTATGATTTGAATCGTTATTGCTGTTAACTTTAACACGGCGAAGGAAAAACAAAAGACTCCAAGTGGGCCAGAAGTTGACTAGATAGGCCAAAATATTCTCATATAAATCTGTAGAATGTAACGTGGTCAGAATCGAAAGATTGTTTCAGTTACCTGCGAATACACTTCGAACTAGCTTTGAGAGGCTTGAATTTATTTGCCGGATTACTACTTGCTATTTGTAAAACTCCATGAATGCAGAAATTAATTCATGAGGCCAGCATCTCGTGTCATTGATGATAATCTGACAAAGAAGGGACGTAACCTGACAAAACAATCAGGAATCTGCTTACTGATTTGCCCACATACGTTACGACCTTGGTGACCCACCGTCTCGGAAATTGAAGCCCTATTCCGCACTCCGGAAAGTATCCCGAATGTTCTGGAAATCTGTTTCTTTTTAATTTGCTCAGTTGCTTTTAAAGTTGAACATAAATGTCCTACACAGCTACTGGACACGCAATTAGCAATAACAATGACAGAGGGTCTGTTTTTCCGAGAAGTAGATTAACATCTTTTAAAGTATTAATTTTAAGTTTTACCTGTACCGTGAAAAAAGACTTACCACTGAAATGTAATTTTATACAATTGGTGATGGATGATGAATCTTGTCACTATGGACAATGGAAGTGTTAATTATGACAAGCGTTTATCAGTGTTCTGGAGTCTTAAGAAGGTAAATGATAGAATTATTGCTGCTAATTGTCTTGCACTCATTCCACATAATGCTGCTAAGGTAGCAGTTAACAAAATGGCGGTAGACGTCGAAGTTTTGGTTCAGCCGAGAGTTGGATTTCTCGACAATGGTGAGGAGTACGTTGAACTATTACGTCACGTAACCACGTAGTGGCAAACACTTCATCATGCCTTCGTTCGACTGTGTTAAAATTGGCCTATTAAATCTTACTTTCTTGGTTTCGGTGTAAACGACCTCCCGAATATACCTATGGAAGTACATTTTTCTCCGGTGTGTTATTGTGTTTTCAATGTCTAATTAAAAGTCTAGAAAAAGACACTACTACAATAACTCAGCTGTCTAACATGAATACGCTCAAGGGTAAATTGGAGCAATGGAACAGGGGCATATTTTAATGAAACTCGATTTAACCAAGACCCATGAGATTTAGAGACACCTGGTGTGTTTTTACACCAATGCTATCGCATATCTGAAGTAGTGGCTCAATTTCAGTCACGAAAATTACCTTAAACATGTGAAATAGAGTATGCTGAAGGCTGGCGGTGCTGAGATTTCAACCCATGGTCATCGTGGATGAGTTTTTGAAGAGTTTACAACGGTTCAACCCCCACATTACTAATCTTATGCAAATGGAAAATTTTAACCTTCCGGCCGAATTCGCCATAAAGGTTTGCCTTCTCAGACGTACGCCAACAGGTAACTCGTAACGTGTATGGCTACCCGCACTGTTTCGAATACAATAATCCATAT
The DNA here is from genome assembly GCF_000696155.1 of Zootermopsis nevadensis. Next base: position 35,246 of record NW_019060660.1, on the reverse strand, counting down.
CTGAATATTTCACATCTGTCACCATGTACACAAACAGAGCCAGAGACCATATCAAAGATATAACACTTCAGAATATTTAGTCTGAAGAGATATTTCGTCCCAGAATACTAAATAAGCCAAGTGTTGCATTGTGCAGTAGATTGAGTACAAAGTTTATGCAAACAAAGTATGTCTCGATTTCAGAACCGCCACAAAGCATTAAAATTATAAAATGAAAACATAATTATTTTCGAAATGAAATCCCAGTATTTTATCTTTACATATAAAGGAACAGGATTGTGATATCTGTGAAACACTTATCAAAAGAGCAGCACAGAGGCCAGTAGTATATAAGATGTAATGGGTCCTCGCGGTCCACCGCGTTTTAAAGGGTTGATGAATGTTCTTGTTGCTGTGACACAGACAACTTTCTGGTGCCATTGCAACAGAAATTGGACGAGGATTTCATTGGAAATGTGTTACTCTTGGCTGATGCAATCTGCAAACTATACAAAAAATATTGATGAGTTCTGTGGACATGTCGTGTAAGAGCAGTCGTCATACAGCTCTGATATGAAAGGAAGCGTTAAAGAGAATAAAGCTGCAGCAATTTGTGATGTTACAAAAATGATTAATTTCAGGATGAGGATGATGCTTACTCCTGGAATAATGTGCGCACTTTACACCCCAATCTGTTGTGATCAAAGTGGACTTCATCTAAAAAAAATTGTGTTTATTTCTGACTGCCTTAAACATGACCTGGGGGGGAAGAGGTGGGAGGTTCAAATGAAAATAGTTATTAAAAAATAGGTGCCAATTTGTGAACTAGCTTGAACTAGTTCAAGTTATAGTCCACAGTGTTTTTCTATCTCTTTCTTTTTTGTGTGTGACTTCTTATAATTCTTTATTGTCGGCTCGAACGATTGGGTTACTTGGCTCGTTCAGGTTTCAAGACAGATCAACCTATCTCTTTGCAGTTGTTTTCTGTCTCCTGTTTGTTTGTAAGATTACACTTGTTGGGGTTTTTGTCAATTCAAGCATTTGTGATGCTGTCTGTAAGATAAATTAATAGATGTGACCTGAAACAAAGGAGAGGGGAGAAAGCTGGTGATACTGTAGGAACAGAAAATATTCACCCTGTCGAAGCACCCATCTTGCGAACATTGGCGTGACTGGAACAATCTACAGAACGCTAAACCATAATGACACTCCAATTTAGAAATGACATACTGATGATACGGTTACAGTTATGTACATATAATCAAGGCTGCAAACAAGTAGGGCCTGATTGTGATTTGAGGCAGTGAATATGAAGGTGGTAGACATTTAAACATGTTTCAGAGGTGCTTGGTGTCTCCACTTTCACGTGGAGGCAGCAGGTACTTCCGAAATGCCAGTAAATTTCTGCCAGACTGCACAGCACAACAACCCAGAAGACAACCATCGTCAAGTGGGGCCTGATGTTTTCCGTTGCTCATGTCCAGAAGCTCATTCTAGGTTTGCCTCAGCACTGCCAACCTCTGTAAAGTAGATGATCCTTCTATTAATTTCTTGAGTTCTTTTATACATGTATTGTGATTGTGCCACAGACAACAGTTAACTGACAAGTTGTGTGTTTTTGGCATTTTGTACATTTTGTGGTTCAGGTGTTTGGAAACAGCCCATCATCAGATATGATGGAGAAGTTCCGTGATATTCTGGCATTCTGCCATCAAGTGTCCCGCCTCATGGTATCGGAGATGCGTCGACGGGCCTCCAACCAATCGACTGAAGCGGCCAGTTGTGCTATTGTTAAATTTCTTGAGATTGAGAACTCGGAAGAATCGAGCAATGGATGGATGCTACTTTCTGCGCTCAATCTTCTTGCAGCTGGAGATGTGTCATTGGTTCAGGTAAGAACAGATCTAGTCTTTTATAAATTCAATCAGCCACTCCTATATACTTTATTGTATCACATATATTATGAACTGGGTGCTAGAGGAAAGTTTTAAGATCTGGAGATCTCAAATAGCATGATGTTAATTTGAGTTTTATGAAAATTGGCATGTTATTGTCTATAATAAGTGGGGCCCAAAAGTTACACTTTTTTTTGTGTCCAGTACACACCATTCAGCATGGTGTGCATCAGTACATGGGTTCGATCGGGACCCCAACATTTAACGCTCCTGCTGTGACCCCCTTTTTGCGAGTTGATGATGAAAGTGGAGTAATTGTTGGGATGCCATGGAGAAACCGGGGAAACCCCGGAGGAAAACTCTGTGATGCCTGGACCACAGCCTTGCCCAACACAAGTTGTAAATCTGAGCACCGCTGGGAATCAAACCCGGCACCCCAGTATTACAAGCCCAGCATTCTAACCGCTACTAAATTAAGGGTGCATCTTACAACTGATGGTGTCTTAAAATCAAGGAAACATGGTTCTCCCATTAATTTTTCAAAGCACTAATAATTAAGGTCTATAAAACCAATCATTTTACTGTTTATTTTATGTGGGTTTGAAATATATTTTACTGTAAAGGAGAAACTTATGTTGCAAGTATTTGGAATGAAGTGCTCAAGAAAATATGTGAATTTCTAGGAAGAAAGCAAGCAGGAAATTGACATTATTACAAGGACTGTCTGATTTATACTCTTCTCCTTAATTTTGGTTATGTATACTTTAGTTTATGTGTGGGAACTGTTGCAGGTCATGACATCTGTATCAGTTCCATCAACACTTGTTAAGTGTCTATATCTATTCTTTGACCTGCCAGAAATAGAGAATCCAGATGCAGCAGAAAATGGTAGTGAGTTTACACCACGGGAAAGAAGAATCTTACTTCAAAAGATATTTGTACAGGTAAATAAACACTACTTCTGTTTATGTGGGTGATTTTTGTTTGGAAGAATATGGCATAATTTAGAATTAACCTCATACTGGGATACTGGGAACGACCCATTCTTCAAGTGCCTGAGCACTGTGGGTCCCAACTTTTTTGGTTGGCTTGATCTATAGACATTCGGTAGGACTACTTGGACGAGGGATTGGCCCGTCGCAAGGCCTCTACCTGTACACGGGACAGCACGACACAGAAAAACGCAGACGAACATCCATGGCTTGAGTGGGATTCGAACCCACGGTCCCATTAACCAAGCGGCACAAGGCCCATGCCTCAGACCCCGCGGCCACTGCGGACCCTGGCAAAGATACACTTTCTCTTACATCATCCACTTACCTTCTAGTTAATTCCTTTCAGCTTAAGTTAATACTTCAGTAAGTTAGCAAAGGAATATAATATCCTTCTATAAACATTTCTCTTGTTTTGCATTTCAGACTGTCTGCATTTGACAAACCATGGTGCAGTCCCTTTTGAGAGTAGTTTAGTTTACTTCTTTAGTGTGGAATAACGATATAAATTTAAACAGTGGGGAGTAAAATGTAGGTGGTCTAAGCACATTATAATTGTTTATATGGGGAGTGGAGGTAAGACTTCATACATTCTTAACATCAGTACTGGATGGAAAATAACCCTCCAGCACCAATTTGGTAGGAGGCTCGTGTGACCTTGAGCCATCTGGACTGAGTCATGTCAAAGAGAAATATTTCCAATGCCCCTACCAGGAATTGAACCCTTGCCATCCAGTCAATTACTTCACTGACTCATTTATTGAGATTAATTTAATTTCTCGAGTGGAAAACTAAATTTGAGTCAATTATGATGACTTTCGTCTTAAAATTTAAATATGTATTTGTGCTTCAGTATTAAAATTGTTCGGTTTTCTCTCTGATATCGGAGTTAAACTATTGATATGATTTTTGTGTCCAGGTACTGGTAAGATTGTGCAGCCATACCTCTCCTGCAGAAGAGCTGGCTCATAAAGATGATCTTACACTGCTCTTCTCTGCCATCACAAGCTGGTGTCCACAGCACAATGTGATGTGGAGGAAAAGTGCTGCCGAGGTCCTCATGACACTCTCACGGCATGGCCTTACACAGCCTGTTGTCAGCTACATACATAGTAAGAGTTGTTTTAGTCCTCTGAAGCCCCATTCCTGTGTCTTTCCAATTGTTCCCACACCTATTGCTTCAGAAACCCATTCCTTAAAAAATCTGAATATTTGAACCTCCATTTAACAGGATTTCGTCCTTAAAGTGTCCTTTTTGTTCTCTCCTTCAAGATGCCCAACATTCAGATGCACCTAAACCTCTTCATCGTGTTTCACAAATCACTCCTCTTCAGGAGTAAATGTAAGGTATTGCAACTAGAGGAAAGTAACTGAATATCGGATATGTGCCTGATATCGGGTAGCAGTGTTGTTACTCTGCCGAGTGCTGTAACGAAGTTGTCGACTATGAAGCTGTTAGGTGCTGTGACCACCAATATTCTGTGGAAGTGTTGTGTGATTTGGGTAAGTTTCTTTTGTGTGATTGAGAATTTTTTTATTTTTGGCTACCCGAGATTTGCAGACCAGATTTAGAGGTGAGTATTTAATCGAATTGTCTATATCAGTGTTGAATGCGCATGTAACTTAGTTTACTTATGTAAAAGTGATCGGTGTGGATAGCATCTTACTGAAAGGTTATGTTATGACATTTTGTTCTCACAGGAGGCGCCTTTTATCGGATATCCGATATTAAGAAATAAATTTCAGAGCAGATATTCTCTTGTAATATAAATTAATTTTGCATGTATTCTTATAAAATTAGAAGCACTCTTACAACTCAGTCATTATAAATTATGCAAGGCTTAATAATATATTACTTGCTGTGAAATTGCAGATGACACCTACTTTTTTGAAGTTTGATAGAAAAAGTGGGATCCAGATACTATGCTTAAAATTGTGAAAGCTGTATGAAAAATTGAAATGGTCTTGCTGAAAGCAAATATAACGTTTAAGGTCTGAAGATCAGTGTTGAAAAATTACACCGATCATAAACCTATTAATCATGGCGCTCTAAAAGGATGGATCACAAATCCATGCTGCCTGAAGAATTGTGTTCTGCTTGTAGCAGAAAGTTGTGTTATCATGGAATGACATTTCAGTTAGTGATAAGAAACTATTTACTATTTCTTGCAATACAAAGGAGCAGGTGGGAAAAAGTGGCTCAAGAATTTTCTGTGGAATCGTCCTCTTTTGTTCTGAAAGCCTCAGGCTATATCTGCTAATAAAAGGGTTTTTCAGATGGAATGTAAATGAAGTGTTCAGTGTTCTTGAAAATGCTCTTGTAAGAGTTAATTTCTGTTTATCGAGAATTTATGACATAGATGAAATGGGATTGTCACAGTTTGTCACATGTCTGAGCTTTATTCAACCACAATGAAGGATGCTGTCAGTGGTTTCCAAAAATGTGGGATTTTTCAATGTAATCATTTTTCCACAAATCAGATTTTTCAATCCATGACTCCATTAAAATTCATGGAGAAAATGAAGACATGGAGAATGGCAATTCCATTGCACCTTGCTTCTCCACATCAACTGCTGCTCTCCAGTGCAAACTTTCTTTATGTAGGAAATTGGTGACTCCCAAAATCACCCTCTACTATGCACAAAAAAAGAAGAAAATGTCTTCAAACAATAGACAAGGACATCATGTTCAGGAGAAGCAGCGTTGGTCGCTGGATCACCGTTTACAGAGTTTGAGCAGACCCTCGATGGCAAAAGAAAACAAAAATTGTGAAAGATGTATCACAAAAGAAAAGATGGTGAAATACAGTGATGAAGAAAGTTGTGAAGTCAACGAGGATGTGGAATGCATTTACTGCTCTCATTTATATTTCTATGACAGGAAAGGAGAGGCGTACCAAGTGTTACCAAACTTATGCAAATGCAGATGACTGGAAGACCTTCATTTGTGAAATATGTTTCAGTGTTTGAGTTCCTGCCCATAAAAATGGATGCCCTAATATCAGATGGCATCCAATAAGAGTGCCACTGCTATCCGATATTAGCAGCCCATATTTTATTCAGTAGTAATGAATGCTCACGTTTCCATATTTTGACGTTTTCTGTATCGTCGAACTTGTTCTCAGCTGTTATAGCCTGAGCATATATTCCATAGTAGAAAACCAATAATGAACATGGAATAATAATTTGAAAATAGATTTCTTTCTGGTATCTATTTGCCTTAAAAAAATGTATCTGATATGTTGTTACTTTCCTCTACTCTACTTATCCATAAGAAAGACAACTTCCCGGTAAGAAGCATGTCTGTACAGAAAATGTGATTTTATGTGTTAATTTCATACAGTTATTACAATAAAACACGTGGAAGATAATAGATGTTTGAAAATGTGCTATACATTTTATCTGTCGATTAAGTTTCCTTCATTGTGGTCATGAAATCTCTGGCCTTTATTCAGTTTCACCAGTTGGTCTCACTGTCTTCACCATTCCCAGCTTCATCACCTTCAGTGTTGCCATTGCCAACTGCATCATTTTATGCTGCCATAATCCTTATCTTCATCCTGGTCCTCCCACAAAATATTATCTTTCCTTCTATCCATTGCATTAAATATGCACCGCTTTTTATATCCTTTGACCATAACTTCTGGACAGATCCATATGTATGATGTCTTGATCCTTTGGCACAGCATTGGTACACTGGCTTGTTTTCCCAGTAGGTGTCAGAATATGGTCTCCTGCCAAGAGCCATTCATAATATATTTGCTTCAAATGGTCCTTGAATGGTTTATTCACAACATCTAAAACCTGTAGTTGAGAGGTCATTTCTCCAGGTATGGCCACAAGTTCAGTATTTATTGCAAGAGTCAGAGATTTGATATCTGGTGGTAAATGACATTAAAATGCATCCAGCGCAAGCATTTCTCATTTTCCTAACAATACTTCTGGTGAAGATTTCTGTCTTCTGGGTTGTTGCGCTGTGTGGTCTGGTCGATGTTAACCAACGTTTCAGAGGTCATACTGCGTCTGTCATCAGGGCGATGAATATGCAACATCGACCAGACTACACAGCGCAACAACCCAGAAGACAGAAATCTTCATACTCACCGCTGTGAAAACCTCAAATCTTAAATACTTCTGGTCTCCTATTCTAGACAACTTGTAACCAGTCCCTCATTAGTCATCCATTTCTTAAGCATAATTTTTCGATTTATTATCACATATGGTGATAGTTTTGTGCCATCTGCCAACACCTCACATTACGGTAACTTGCATCTTTTCATTGTCTGTTTTTATGAGGGCATGTTTTGCAGCTTGGGCATTAGCACTGTAACTGGATGGTATATCAAAATAAATTGGAGTTTCATCAGCATTGCCTATTTGGCTTAGTAGGTAATTACTTGCTTTCCAAAGTACATTTTGAAATGCAATGAGTTTGATGGCAACTTCTGGCAAAGTTCTTTTTCATAGGCGTAATGCATCCCTCCACATCATTCATTCACCCAACGCTGTACTGGCATTAAATTCCTGGTACTTAGTATCTAACGATAGCATTGTTGCGATTTCTTATACTTTGAGTTTAATGGTGTGTCACATGGAACAGCTGTTCTGTTGTCTTTGAGTGCATACAAACTGAACAACCTGTTCTTCAGCTTCATGAAAGTGACCATGTTTTGGACTACTGAATGATATTTGTGTTTACATTCTTAAGTTTTTGTGTTTTGTTGTTTCCACTTTCAGACATTAATCTCGGAGATACTGTACTTTCTTGCTGCTTCAGTTGTTTGTTTGTTCTGCATGTTTTATCACCATAATCTTAAAGTTTACATAGTAACTGTGTCTCATATTTTTTTATGCGTTCCATTTTGAATTGGTACCGCTTTTCTCAACGTTATCTACCATAATCAGGAAGGGATGTTTAGTGGTGATATGCAGTCTGGGAGACTACAGCAGAAAACAATATATTTTTTCCAATTAAGTCTTTACGGGCAATCACAGTGACAGGTCCTCACCTGATGTTGCTGATAACCCGTAAAGACTCCATTGAATTTACTCGCCACAAAAGCTGTAGATCATACAATTTTTTGTAAAGCAGTGTGGTTTGCAGTGCTCTGCTGTTAGTGCCTTTTACCTTTCTTTACACATCTACTAGTATTGTCTTTCCTACCTGGGTCCCTTTGATGTGGTTTTTATCAGAAAATTTAGTGTTGCAGACGCCAGGGAGACCACACATCACCAGTTATCCAGCTTTTTTGAGTCGGCCACATGAGTAAGCATGCAGGAAAGTTTGCTGTGTTCATCATCCAAGAAAAGAGAACTGTTTTCATGTTTCATGTGCAACAAACCTATAAGTCTACACCTCAGCTATGCAGAATTTCATGTGCAACAAACCTATAAGTCTAAAATGCACCAAAAGAATATCCAAGGAACGTGTTGCACCCCAGTGATAAACCAAGAAACCAATTGCAGGTTTTCACCCAAACAAGTATTTTAATAATTGCTTTGTGTTTTATGTTAGAATATAGTAGGAACTATTAAAATTTAGAATCCTTGGGATTTACTGCCATACCTGTGATTGCACTTGCATCAACTACTGACCTTGGAATATTTGTCTGTCATTTGCTGCACTACGTTACCATGTGAACTTAAGCATACTTATACAATTTTTTTTAAAACACAACCCATTGAATTGTAAAACATTGAAAAACATTGATATATGAATGCAAGATGACCCTTCATTTTTAAGATATGATGATTATATATAAAAAAGATTAATTTTTATTTCAGTTTACACCTCAGCTATGCAGAGTAGATCACAAAGTTTCCTGAAACTTGAACTTGTTGTCAACTTCCACCTCCTTTAGTCCATGTCACTGTAAATGCTTTTGTATTTGTGTTTTTATTTATGACAGAGCAGTCATTTGTTGAAGATTTCTGTCTTCTGGGTTGTTGCGCTGTGTAGTCTGGTTGATGCTAACCAACGTTTCATCGCCCTGATGATGGAGCAGTATGACCTCTGAAACGTCGGTAAACATCTACCATACTACACAGCGCAAAACCCAGAAGATAGAAATCTTCATACTCACCGCTGTGAAAACCTCAAATCTTGCACAGTCATTTTGTTTTTAATCTAACCCCCCCTTTTTTTTTTTACAGACAAAGGGTGTGTTGCTCTCTGCATTGACAACATGCAGAGAGTTCAGGAGCTGTCTCCGCTTGAGATCGTTGAGATGTTTGTGGCAGTGTTTTGCTTCTTAAAGGACTCAAGTGAAGTTGCACAGACATTGCTCGATGATTTCCGCTCCTGTCAAGGGTATCACTTCCTGTCAGAATTTTTACTCAAGTAAGATAATAACATATGTATTTATAATTTTATACTGATTGTCGCTGAATGTTTGGGTTGTAAACAAGTTCTCATGCTGTAATGGAAATGCAGATTAATGTTTATTATTGTCAGAGTGAATAACCGAAGAAACTTGTTGAAATCTAAACAGACATTTTATTTAATTAAAATTAGCAAAAAAGTTAGAAAAACTAGGTTGAGAAGAGGCATATTTAAGTTTTAAAGGAGGCCTACAAATATTTTGTTTTTATAATTGTGGAATTTTATAGAGTAAGTAAAGAAAGAGATTTGCCTCTGTTATTCTGTAAAGTTACACGATGCAGGTTGTACTGATTGTACCACCAGGGTTTCTTCTCAGTATCTGGATTTATATCCAATGGACAGTAGTACTTCAATTTGTCTGAAGTGAGGGACTGATCACTCACCTGTATTTAATGCCGATTCAATGATGACTGAAGTTCTACCTCTGCTATCCTTCCTTAGTCAGATAAGTTTATTTTGTTTTTTAAACGAGAGATGAGTATGTGTTGCAGTAGAGGGTAGTACTTCAATTTGTCTGAAGTGAGGAACTGATCACTCACCTTTATTTAATGCTGATTCAATGATGACCGTTCTACCTCTGCTATCCTTAGTGAGATACATTTATTTTGTTGTTTTAAAGGAGAGATGTAGATGGAAGGGTAATATTAAAATGGATCTTAGAGAATAGGTGGTGGTGGTGGTGAAGATGTGTGCTAGATTGATTGAATTCTAGGTAAGATCTGATGGCAGGCTTTTTTTGAGTGTGATGATTATCCATTAACTAATGAACTGCATTGAGCAGAGTCATTCTTGAGAAGCTAATAGTCACTCAATCAAGAAATTCCCTGTCTTGTGTGGAATCAGAAGATTCATTAACATCTTCTCATAATCCTTCTCAAGTGTGAGGGTTTATGTAACATTTTGTAACATGCTGTTTTGTTATGGTGAGTTGTAATTAGACCACCGTCCATTTCCCAAGCTAGAGGACCACCCCTTGTAGGGTGTATGTGACTACATATTGAGTATAATCATAGCTGCCCTTTATATCTCGAGGCCTCTTTTATCTGCTACCTGAGGCCATGCCATGTCATGGCGACAAGGGGCCCGCATAATATGATGGTTATCCAGTAAAATAGCAAATTCCTTGACTATCTGGTTTTTGCTATTGCTTAGTCTGTGGGTAGTTCATGTGGACTTTGTGTTAAAGAGAGTGGCTTGTGGTAGATTTTTTGCTGTCAGGTATCTTTTAACAAATGATTCATATTCATTTGTTACATACTGCCCCTAATGTGTGCAATAAGCTTGACCAGCCAGGTGGCATGTCGTCATAACCTCTGTCCTAAAATTTTAGAAGGTAAATTAACTGTATTGTTACTAATGACTTTTGTCAGGTTGGAGCAAGATTCATCAGCAGAATCTCAGGAGGCCATCAGAAATCTTGTTCTAATGGTGGCCTCCCTCACAATGTGTGGGTATGTTAAACTACATCCCAGCCAAGCCAGCATGGGTTCATTATTCCAGATGCTTGGCTTCTCGTTGCCTCAGCCATCGGGACGGGGTAAGTTCTGCCATTTCACCTGAAGTTAAGGACTACATCCAGAAATTTTTAAAGACATGGATAAATGAAATTGATAATTGACCCATACTTCATTTTACCTGTAACAACTATGTATATGTAAAAAATTAAGTGTTTCAGCTGAACACTTTGAAGCCAGAGCTTGTCCCAGTAATATTTAAGAATACAATACAAAGGAGACAAGAAAAAGCATACAACACTTTGGTCGGGAAGACAATTGCTAAACAGTATCTTGATTGCACAGGAAGGAGGTGGGAAAATAACATTAAGATGGATCTTGGGAAAATAGGTTGTGGGGATAAGAGCCCTAAATCTAGCTCAGTATCATGTAGGCTTTGCTGTTGCTGAACCTTCTGGTTCTGTTTCTTCAGTAGTCATTAATGGTTATTAGCAGGAAATACACATACACAGGCAGAGTGCAGCACTGTACAAGTATTTTCTTTCTTTGGAGTCCACCCTATGAGGTAAGTAATATTTTATAAGTTCCATAATTTTCAATGTCAGCTGTTGTTTTCCACGTTTTATGAAATTTCACATTTTATTGGAATGAATTTAAGAAATTCACATGCCATTTTGTTTTTAATTTTTGTATAGGGTGTGTTACTCGAAACGATACAGCTAATACTTATCATAGGCCGTGTGAGATTTTTATGGTTTTCCTTAGTCACTTTTCCAGATGTGTTTCTTTTGATTTTGCATCCATTAGTTATATTAATTTATTTTAGGTACAAATATCTTGCTAATGCAGATAATTGTCACCAGTTATGTTCATTGCATATAGGCATAGAGTAGTTTTCATTTGTATTTTGTTAAACACACACCATACTAGAAATGTTTTAAATGTTAGAATTTGTATAGCAGGTCTTGATTAAAATTTTTTGTCATGTACAAATTCTTAATGGTGATAAACTGTTAATAAACAAATACATTTTTATTTTCAGGTTTATGTAAGATAAGGACATAGTGGGATGTTAAGGACTAAAATGTTTCAATGTGACAACATAATGTAATATCATTCCCCTTTCCCCAAATACTAAAATAAAAATAAGTTTAATAACTTTGAAGATGAAATGTTTAAATAAATGGCCAGATAAATATGACCTGTTATTAATTTATTTTGTGCACTTTGTAAAATTAACCTATAAAACCATTTATGTTTATTTTTTAGGAGCCAGTGTATGTAACATCCAAGCATTCCAGGTCCTTCAGTCAGTTTTTCTGAAGTCAAACTCAGCATCACTTTGCTGCATCATTTTGGATGCAATTTCAAGCGTATACCATTCAGACAATGCCAACTACTTTATCCTGGCAGGACAACATACTTTGTCGCAGTTTGCCGAGAAGATTCACCTTAAACCTAAAGAGATACAGGTATGATTGTATGAAGTCACACATACCATATTTCAGTGTGAGTTAATGGCTAATAGTGGTAAAAATATTTTTTTAACGTTGCTAGGTCTTCTATATTGGGACACTGAAGTTTTTCTGAGGCTAGATTGTTTCTTGAAAACGGGTTAAAATTAAATATCAGATTTATGGGCCTGTCGTAGTTTCAGCATTGTCTCAGGATTGTTATGAGACCTCAGCTGTCTAATAAGTGACATGAACTAGGTTCCACCTGTAAGCATGGCAATTTTGAGGTTATATCTGACAGTAATATAGTCACAATCACAAATTTTAAACAGAAATTGTTTACTAAATACTGTATATAATTATTTATTTTTATAGCTCCTTTTAGACTCAGCATATGGAATGAAACATTTGACAGGAACTAGGCATCATAATTTCATCACTGAACTTCTTTTTGTTTATGTACTACAGTTTACAAATAACTGTTTGTTTGCAACAGCAGAACAGGAGCAAATACCAACATTTGCATGCCTCTTATTATGAGCAAAATGACAATGGCGAAGTTATATTCTGATATATATATGTTTGATACAGTTTGTTTATAAATGTTACTAGTGTTGTGTCAGAAACGTGTCTTGGCTCAAATTGATTTTCTTTTGCTTGTTTTATATATACTTGGGCACGTGCACGCGCATACACACACACAGGGTCGTTCATAATTACTTGTAATAAATATAAGGATCTTGTTTTGCTCTTAAAAATTGAGCCACACAGTCCCTTTAAATGAGTGGTCATAATTGCTTTGTTACCAAGAAAAGGAAGCATTAGGAAGTAGAATCAAACAAGTAACATTACACTGTATGAGTACATTTATTTGGTAGATTAAAACATAACATTATCTTGATGTGTACAGAATGTTTACAAAATGTTTGCAAAAGTTGCTCTATGATGACCAGGCTTTCCTCTGTATGAAAATCAACCAATGATCTTTCAGTATTATACTCTCAGGACAGACACACACAACTTAAAGACATGAGTATGCATATTGGGACATATGCTATTCTTCTTCTTATTACGCCGTTTTCTTGCGAAGGTTGGCGATCCAAATGGCCAGCGTAGTTTCGTCAGCCAGTAAGATATTTTGGAAAAAATAGTAGAATAGAAGTTACGTTTCCTTTCTGTACTGCAGTGCGGAAACCATTTGGGCTGTTACAGCTGCCCTCTCCGGTACTCAATACTGTGCCGTTTTGGAGTCATTCTTCCCATGCTGCAGTTTGATTCTGGTGAAACTGCTGCCCTCCACCAGTACTAGATTTTGGTCTGCCCCGAGTATTTGATTTCCTTGGTACCACCCATATCTGGGAGGCTTTCCCCGATCTGCCACCTGGGGAGGCGCCCGATGGAGGATCTAGCAAACCCCACATATGCTATACTATTGATAAACTTGTCAGGTTACTAAATACAACAGTTTTATAAGTATAACTTAATTAAAGTTATACTTATAAAACAATGTAATGTGAAGTTAATTTTATTAAAAATGTAAGTTGATGCACACAAGTTCTCTCTCATGCCATTGTAGATTGTTAATGTTATTTTGATTAAAGTTCTGGTGTGTTTTATAAAATCTGAAAAACATTCAGTTGTCTGGTGGTGTTTGCGGAGGGGAGAATAAATTCATTCTGTCTGATGGGGATACAAGAAACTTCTACACTGTAACCAAGAACTGTGACAGATTTGTCAATACAGTTACTGTCTCCAAGCTGAATGGCTGAGGTTTAATTCCTGGCAAGGTGTTGAAAATTTTTTCAGCACCGTCACTATGTCCAAAAGATTTTTGGGGCTGAGTTTCCTTTTATTTTTCCTTGAATGCCCTTGAATGTATAGCTGGCAGAGCATGAGACTGCCATCTGACCTCCATCTAAAGCTGAGATGAAAAATATGTGAAGCGTTGGCTTGGACATAGGGATACTAATACCCTGATGGTTTGTTTTTGTATTGTACAGGAGAAGTTTTTCCAACTGCTGGAGTTCATTGTGTTCCAGTTGAACTTTGTTCCCTGCAAGGAACTCATATCATTATCAATTCTGCTCAAAAGTCAGACTTCTGTCAGCTGCAGTATCACATGCATGCAAACCCTGCTCAACATTCTCAGGTAAGACATAACAACTGAGGCATTTGCTATCATTTCCCACTAAAAATTTGGGAAAAAATAATAATCTCTGAAATGTTTTTTAAGTAAACTATTGTTTTTGTTTATTACTGAAAAATAAAGATTTATTACAAAGGTTTTAGATGGCAGAACTTGTCGTGCAAACCCTTGTTAAAATTTGGTACAAAAGTTTGATAACAGATGGCACAACCTGCATCTGTGACTGTGCATTATGGAACATTCATGAACACTTTGACAGAGAGCTGAGTAATAAATTGTGTTTTTTCTTTAATTTGAAACTTACGCAAAATTTTATCGCTTACACAATATTATGCTAACAGAGCCAGACTGAAATTTAGAAATACCTCGTAAATTGATGGAAAGATTGTTTTGTGGCATTTGTAACAGGTCATACCTTGATCAATACATGGGAAAAAAAGATCCAGGAAAATTTTTTGTGCCATTGTGGAAGATAAGAAGTAACCAAGAGTGAAGATGTATGTATGAGGATGTGGACTTAGTAACAAGAATAAGAAAGTCAAGGTTAAGATGATTAGGCCACATACATAAAATAATAATAATCCGTAGCGTAACAGCCCTCTGAGAGCCAAAGCCGACTAGCTGGCTGCTGGCCTCACGTTCACATGCCTAAGCAGAGGTGAACGATCATCCAACCAGATATAGGGTGGCGTGTGGTCAGCACGATGAACCCCCATCCATTGCTAGTTTTCATGACTGGATTACGCTACCCATTCTAGCTCCCCAATTTCCTCACGATGCTGGGTTGGCACCGGTCGAAAAATCTCATGAGAAATTTCTTTCCCCGAGACTCGAATCAGCGTGCATTCGATATCACCGGTCTGAAGCACGATGCCTCAGACCGCGCGGCTATTGCGCGGGACCACATACATACAATGCACAGTCAAAAAAGGATCAAACGTGTCACTGGAAGGAAATAATAGAGGAAAAAGAATGAAAGATAGACCTAAATTAAATTATATCTAGATGATATAATTAAGATGGGTGTGAAGAGATAGAGAAAAGAGTAGTAGATGTAGGAGAGTGGAGGAAAATATGTGAGGTTATGTTAGGTCTTTTAAGGACTAGAGGCATGGAGTCGGTCAGTCAACACAAAGTGCTGTGACTCTGATTGTACATGATGCAGCAATAGGCTTTCAGGAACGCTGTAAAGCACGGCCATGGCATGACACTGACCACTCACCCCTATATAGTGTGAGGTTGAGGATGAATAGGAGCTATACCTCCTCTCCCCCAATCATCTACATAACACATAACGGGACAGCTTTACTTTTTTATTATTTACTGTAATATATATTTTTCTTATAATGGTTTTTATCACAGTTTAGACTGAGAATCATATGAAAAACATAAATACAGAGTGATAAGTTATTGATTGTTGAAGCAAGTGGGACTTATAATTACCATCAGGCTTTAAAGGGATAATCAGAATTGAGTTTCTTTTTGTTTCAGACACAATACAGTTTTCAAGGATGTTTATCGAGAAGTTGGCATTTTGGAGGTGTTTGTTACATGTCTGCATCGATATGCAGCGCTCTTAAAAGAGAAAAAGCAAGCTCAGGACCAAGGAAAGGGTAAATATGAATCTTGTTTTCCTTTACTGTAACCACTCTTCTTGATTTTATAAATAATTTTGTATTTATTCATGTTTTCAGTTGCACTTGTTTTTGTAGTAGGAATTAGCATGTATGCCTGATTTAATTTTTTTTTCTGATTTATATTTTACAGTGTAGATGGTGTAATTAATGAAAGGAACTTAAAGGAATAGGGCGTGGATTTAATTCATGAGGCTCACAAGCAAATGGTTTGGTTGGTCAACCTGAAACACCTGAAATTTCTTCCGATTTACAGTCCCCATATTGTAATAATTGTACAGTTTGAATTTGTGCCACTGTGCACGCATGTGACAGCAGCATGCCTAGCAGTGGTGTGGTATTCCCCAGTTTTCTTTGAGCTAAATTCTGGCCAGTAGCCCCATAATACAGGGATTCAAATCCCGTATTCATGTACAATAAAGGTTAATACACCAGACCCATTTAAATTTATCAGGTTTTACTGTGTTCTACGTGTTTTAATTTATAAATAATCTCTTCTGAGGTTTCCAGTTACACTGTACTACTTAATTTCAATTCTCTGAATTCTGCTTGCTAAGTTTTTGGTAACAGTGTACATCTCTGCTGCGTTTGTCAATATTGGTTTACGATACATTTTGTATATCCCGCTTCCATACATTTTAGTGGTATGTCATTGCTCCTACTTAAACTTTCAGCCATGTGTTGCAAGTGAATTACTCTGGATTGCTGTAATAACTTTATATTCCTTGTTTCCCTTTTTTTATTATTTTTTCTTCCAAAATAAACATTTTGTTTACATCCCACGTAACATAAGACGATACTGACACTGCATGTGGCTTGTAAAAATAGGCACGCATTTTCACATCTTTCAAATTGAAAAAAGATAATTTCCATTTTATGGCTTCTTATAGTTGTGTATGATTATAATGGAGAAGGGTAAGTAAAAGATAACGATTCAGTTGCAAAATAGAAGGGAGAAATTCAGAATGTGTTTCCTGCTCTTGATCGTTATCTTTGTCATTACAGAATATGAGATCCCTCCACTGAGTGAAATGCTGGGTATGTTGGTCATGGAGGCTCTTACTTTGTTGCTCAGTGGGAATACCAACAATGCAGGTGTGTTTCGGGAGTGTGGGGGAGCACGGTGTGCCCACAATCTTGTGCCCTACCCAGAATGTCGGCAACAAGTCTTGGGTGAGAACTGAACTTCTTTTAATTTTATACTGAATAATTTAAAGTATTACTTAACTGAGTAGGGGATGGGAGGATAACATTAATATATGATTTTTCAAATCATAAAACTATATATGTACTCACAGTTCCTTATAGTGTAAAACCTTCTGATCCTAACTTTCTTTGTCTTTTCTCTTATACCAAAATATATTTTTGAACCCTACAAAGATTCAATTCAATTCAATTCAATTAATTTATTTACGTGTTTGCCAACAGCAAGAAGCTAATAACAGGCAAACACTGATAATATATACAATAATAGTGAAATAATAATGGATAATATTACACAAACGGATTAACTAAACTTATACATGTACAGTATTAAATATAACTGCCAAGTACAGGCAAACCCAAAATAGAAACAATATTAACACAGAGCAAAAAATGAAGAAATATAAATAAAAACAAATAATCCACCAAGGGAACACTAATATAATTGTAAAACTTTAAAAAATATAAAAAGACAGATAACGAAGCTAGATCATTTCCCTTGTTGAGAACGTTTGCTCAAGGGAGACAATGTTTATGCTAAATACGTCCAAAAGATGCGAAGTTAAATAAAATAATTTCTCAGTATAACAACACTAATCATCTTATGATATGTTATAATAAAGCTTTTATGATGTGAGACTAGGAAGTTATTAACACAACGGGTTCTACTTGACTTGACATAGGCATTGTGCGAGAACTGGTGCTGAGTACTGGTGGAGATGATGACATGGGCACGCTGCTTGGTATGATGCATTCAGCACCATCTTCAGCACTGCAGCTTAAAGCACACATACTCAAGGTAACAAAAACTCTACAGAATCACTGCTGTTGTTGTTGTCGACTGTAAATGCTGATTATATTAATTTATTTCTTTATTATATTTCTCCAAACTCTGGAATCTAATTAGAAGTGTACATGGCATTGCAGCTCAAAAGATCAGCATCCACATCTTCACTAATATCAAATCTTGTGTGGTAATATATATTGTTTAAGCAGTGTAGCTGTTTTGGTGTTGAAAATGAAGTAAAATAGTGCTGAATGTTCAGTGAAAAGAAAAGTTTATTCTTTCCGAGGAATAGCAAACAAACACATCTTCAGTAGGCTTGCGTATAGCAACAGTAAGAAGGCCACACACCTGCCAGCAATGTTTTCTGCAGGTTCAGCTTCCAATTATGCACTTTGAACACTTCATATTTCCATGATGCAGAGGGAAGACAATGAAAGTATGATTTTATATCAGAAATTTTGGAAAGGAAAGGAAGGCTGTAGGTTGGGAAGGAGGCTATCCAGGATCCATGTTCATATTAATATTTTTTATTGGTTTGGTGTATAAACTCACCCTTACATTTGTGCCCTATCGTTAGGTAACACACTATAATAATGATAATTTCATTGTATGCGTAGAATAGAGAAACATATTGAATTTTTCTTTTCAATATTTTTTCTTTTGCTTCAGTCACTGTTGATATGTCTGCGTGAGAGCCACAGAACACGAACAGTATTTCGTAAGGTTGGTGGTTTTGTGTATGTGATGAGTGTCTTGGTGTCAATGGAAGGGTGCCTTTGTGAAGAACCAGCACCCCCATGGGATGAGATTCCAGTGTCACAAGTGCTAAACCTCCTCCACATGGTTTTCAACACAGTAACAGTTGCCATGAGGTTTGAGCCAGCCAATGCAAAATTCTTCCACCTTGAGGTGAGTGTTGTATCGTGCATGAAATGGAACCACACACAGTTGAAAACCAAATTAATGTTCTCAGACAAGATTTTTCATCATGTGTTGTTCAATTTCTATAATCTGAACACATTTGTTTTGATATTAAATGTTCTTTATGTACATTTATCTTCTGGTAGACCTAGGTGTGCATGGAGCAGAGTTCTTGAAAAGATGATTATCATTTGGCTGTATCCCAATTATTCTGTACATACCTCTAGATCTGTCAGTTGTTATTTATGTGGTTCTTGGTGTGTTGCTAGATCTGCCTTGCAAGCCTCTGTGACACTTTGAGGCTTCTTGGCTGCTTTTCAAGTCAGCAGTATTTAGATGAATATGATGAGACAACTGCAGCCAGAGAGGAGAACACTTTCCATAACCTCTTCACCAGCAACATCTTGGAACCAAGGTTAGACAGATTCTTTAATGTTGCAGTCCATTGAAATTTGTTGTGTGCACTATAATTTGATTCTGGAGGATTGGCACAGCGAGCCTCAGTCACACTGAATCTTGTTAAAAAAAAAGATTCCTTCATTGACAGTTATTAATTAAGCAGACATTTGTTAGATAAAAAATTATTACTGTAACACTAATAATTAGGTGCAGTGAGATACCATTTTTTTCATCGTCTATGGTCAGCTTGACCATCGTGACTCCTTTCGGTGTTTTCTTGCGAAAGTACCACGGTGGTTTCGCCTTGCCTTCCGTGGCCAGTCTTTACCCACCATACTGGAAGAGGAGACACGGACAAACATCCATGCCTTGAGTGGGACTTGAACCCACGGTCACAGCGGCCATCGCACGAGGTCCGTGCCTCAGACCGCGTGGTCACTGCGCCGGCAAGATACAAATACAAATATACAAATAGTAGCAAAGAAAGTATGTATTTCGCATGTAAATTGGGGTAGCTCAGTCGGTATAGTGACTAGACTACAGGCTAAATGACAGGTTCTGTTTCTGGCAGGGGCATGAATTGTCATCTTCCCCACCATGCCTAGACTGGCACTGGAACCCTCTTAGTCTTCTGTCCCATGGGTATCAGCGTTGCTTCCTTCTGTTGGGTATTTGTCATATTAAAAGGAATGTGTATTTTAGCTTTGCTAGTACAGTTAAAGATGTCTGTAAGTATTGTAACTAGCAAATTTTTTTGTAAGTAAAAGAAGCAAAAAATAACTGGTAATGGTATTTTAAAGGTATAAAAAGTAGTGTGCTGGAATGTTTTCTAGTGTAACAGATTAGTTGAAACTGTGTATTGCAGCATTCCTAGCCACATTCCAGTGGAGCTGTCCTATGCTTGCATAGTGCTGCGTCTTCTCTATGATGTTGCTCTGGATGCATATGACAAGCCAAACCTTACAGCTGTCGTGTCTTTCAAGTCTCCTACTCACAGGAGGCACCAGTCTGAGGTAAGGATTGTGTGGTATTACGTGATAAAAATGGTAGCTTGTACTGATTTATGGAATAGTTCTACTGTCTGTTCCAGCCTTTTATCTATTTCTTGGCATATCAGTCACTAGCGTGCAATTTGCAGGGATCTTTTGGAAACTCAGTTAACAAAAGCTATGTTTTGTTACACAAGATTCTTAGATATATAGCCATTAACAAGTTCAAAGGACATTGGAAGGAACAAACAGAATGGAGCACATCATTTTCTGGTCTATGCTGATGATGTTGACTTATTGGGAAAATTTATTAATTTCATGAAGAGAAATGCAGAACAGTCAACTAGACACTTTGTACATTATATGATGTGAAGCTTTCATGGCAGCTTTCATTAATAAAGTCTTCTCGGGCTATCACGGCTGATAGCCCGAGAAGACTTTGTACATTGTCCATCATTTTAGTTATTTATTAAAAACTACTGCTTTCAGGAGACTGAATCTGTCTCTGTTATCAGAAACAAGAAAGGGGTTGTGTACTCCGGTGGTTCCCTTAGAGCCAGTCTCCATCACGGAACCTTTGTCTAAGGGATGCACCAGACTGGGTACCCCTTTTTTCCTTAACCTGATGATGGATGCAGATCCAGTCCCTTAAATGTTAAGTCAGAATGCAGAAGCAGAAGAAGAACAAATAACCAAAATGATGGACATGTCTAACGCAATAGTTGAGTTGATTGCAACACACCTTTGTAGACTTATCCAGAAATGCAGAAGTTCTGTTAGTCTAGAAAGGGGATTGGTCTAAAAATAAACACAGAGAAAACTAATAATATATTCATATCTCATCACCAGAATTCAAGATGAAAATATGATATAAAAATACATAATAAATTCAATAATGTGGCATAGTTCAGATATTTCGAAAGGAGCAGTAACAAATAAAAATTTCATCCACAAAGAAATTAAGAGCTGATTAAATTCAAGGAATGCTTGCTATTATTCAGTCCGGAATTTTTTGTCATCTAGTTTCCTGTCAAAAAATGTAAAGATTAAAACTGCAAGATTATAATTTTACCTGTTGTTTTGTGAATGTGAAACTTTTTTCTCTCACATGACGGGAAGGACATAAATTCAAGATGTTTGCGAATAGGGTGCTTTGGAGTGTAAATTTGCTCCATGTATCTCAGAATAAAGACCAGTGGTAGACTGTTGTGCATGGTAGTGAAATTTGGGTTCTATAAAGCAAAGAGGATTTCTTGACTAGTTAAGTGATATTACATTCTCAGGGACTATGCGGTTATTTGCATATCTAGCATATATTTTGACTGCGTGATCCTGATTATTTGATTAATCAACATGTTATTTATATATATATGGTATGCGGTGTGTGTCAGTCTGTGGATTACTATGTGGAGTTTGCGACTTTTTTCATCCATATGTCTGTCTTATTGACAGTGTAAATAATCTGCTTTATTTTTACATTGGCTAAAAGATGAAAAAAACAAAGAAGGCTGATGAGTCCATAACTTGAGGCATTTGTCACAGACGAACTTAATGCATGAAATATAGACTAGAAGCAATGTTATTTAATAAAGTTTTTACATTTATATGAGATTAAAATATGCTAACTGACCTCCATGTCATCTTCCTCTTTTGATTCTTCATCTGTACATTGTTTTGCAGCAGAGCCTTTTCCACTCATTCCTACTGTCCTATAAAAATTTATTCTCAACTTCTCAGTATTTTGCCCTTCTACTTTTAATGCCCTCTTTTTCTGTCGATCCTTCCATCTTTCTCTTGGTATTTTTTATTATAATATTTTCTGCAATATATTCGTTGGAATTGTATGTAGAGCCACAAGTTGCTGGACTCGCCTGGAGGGGGTAAGCGAGCAGCAGTTAACTCCCTGAACTTGACTCCACCTGCACCTGACCCCATTATAGTTCATCCAGGTGTAGTTGTGGCAATGCTGCATCTTCTGCCATCTATATATCACCCTCAGGAAACACAGGTAACAATTTTTGAAAAGGTGAAAACAAAATGTAAATAAGATGTAGGATTTTGTGTCATATATATAATATCAAAAGTACTGCAATACATCTGATGAAACGGTAATCAAGAAGTTGACCGAGTGTCTAATGTTCAGCTTGGTGAGGTTTGCGGTTCTCACGATGGTGAGATACTGTACTGTGTAGTCTGGCCCTGATGACGGAGGCAGCAAACATCTCTGAAATATCAGTGAACATCTACCATAAAATATGTGAATGTCTGGCCTGACTATAAAGACATTTTAAGGAGATCCTGTTGATAGTTACTTAATATCTGTAAGAAGTTAATGTCACATCACTTTGCCATAATAATACAAGATGCGGCACAGAATTCATAGCCAGGTGATTATAGGTGTGAAAGTTTCTTAAGCCACCCTTCCCTTTGACAGGTGTCATTAACTCTTCAAATCTATGCCTCAGAGGTACTGAAATCACTGGTTCGTTCAGAACGTAACCAACAAGTGATGTGTGAGGTAGGGTTGCCAGGACAGCTTCTTGCTGTTGGACAGTTGGCCCTTGAAGATGAAACTCACCCCCTTCATCCGCCCTTACAATACATGTTGGAGCGACTAGCGGCACAGACGCTGGAACCCAGAGACCTGAGGTATGTACTGCATTCATACATTCTAACCATTTAAAGCTGAACCTGGTCTAAAGAATATTTAAGAATTCTGTCTGTACCTCAGCAGCACTTTTCCATTACAAAGAATAAGTGATTAATGCTGTGTAAGGAAGTAATCCATTTATACTAAGAATCATACAAAGCACATAAATATAAAACAGATTTACTGATTGTTTAAGCAGGTAGTGCATATAGTTATTACTTTGCTTTGAAGGGTTATTATTAAGTGTAGTGGTTTGGGAAAAATGAAACGTGTAGGGTTTTCATATATGTTTCTTTCAGTTTTGTATTTTAGCGCATAAAGTAATTTATTGTGGACACAAACAAACATTGAGGTAGTTAATCAGAAACAGAAGAAAACTTTACATCTCTCTGGAGTTCTTGCTAGTTCTTGTCTATTCAACAAAACCCCAGTTCTAAATTAACAGAGTTGTTCTTCATCGTCGTCATCACCACAAGAAAGCTTTCCCTTGTACTCTTTATCACGAGTCTTCACAACCCATTTTGGTGTGCCAAGTAATTCTTTCTGAATACAAATCTTGAATGTATTTTTTTGCTTCCCCAACAAGTACTGCATGTATCAGCCATTTCTTCCTTGATTTGATCACCATGAAGATATTAGATGAAGAGTACACATTACAACACCTGTAGTTATAAAATGATATCCGTACCCTTGTTACTTCATGTCTTGGGTCCAGATGTTTTGTAGCATTCAAGACTGTAAAATGAGAGTCACAATATTAGAAAATTCTCTTCAGGAATGAGAGATGACTGTATATTACATAAGCATATTTTCTTTACGTTCCTTTAATGGTTGCAGCATTTTGTTTAAATTTTAACCTTACTTGACAGGGATTTCCTTCGCCTGGGTGATCCACTGTGCTGTATTCCAATGGACTCAATAGAAACAAGACCTCCCCATCGTAAACCTGGCGGTCCAGTGCCTCTCACTCGAGTGAAGACATTAGTGTCTATGACGACACCCAGAGATTTCCGAGCAACGCATGGAAGTGCCACCTTGCCACCTTTTGTTGAGTTTGATATGTCAGCTGAAGGATTTGGTTGTCTTTACCTTCCCAGTGTTGCTCCACAGAGCCCCACAGGTCCAAGTGTTGTGGCTGTTGGGAATATTGGTGCTAGTGACAATAATGTTGTTGGAGGAATTGGCTCAGGTTTGTAACTCTGTTGCTAGTTAGGAGAAAATATGTTTAGCAAGGTGTCAAATCTAAATTTAGCATCTGAAATTAAAAGTTTTTGAATCCTGTTCCTCCTAAGACGTTTCCACCTTGTTTGGGTCATCTGAAATGCTCCATATTAACAACAGTAATAAGAAGAATAAAACCAACAAGAAAAATATTCTGTAATATTGTGAAACTTTGCCTTGGAGTTATATTTTTTCACATTCAACAATGTAGGTCCTGTTAATTTTGCTGTGTGATGGGTTTGCTATATCTGGTATGATATTAATTTATTGATCGTCATGGTCAATTGGTTATCACACTCCTTTGTGTTTGTGAAGTTTTAGGTTTTTGTGTTTTTTTTAGTTGTTGGAATAGCACCCTAAAATTAACACATTTTCAGATTTATAATCCACAATTCATCCTACCATTTGGTGCTGTATAACTTATGCAGGTGAAGAAAATTGTATAATAAGCCAAGGATCAATAAATATGTTAAATTTATATAATGCCAGATAAATTTATTTGGATTACAAGAAGATAAAATTATGAACATCAGATATTTTACTGACATCCAGCTACACTAGAACTTCTGGTTTGTAAAACCAAATTCTTTAATGTGGAGCCACACATGAGATTTTTTATTGCCACAGAAAGAATCAATCAGTTTCAAGCCCACCAACTACTAAATGTTTTTCTCTAATCAGAGCACTCCAACTGTAATAAAAAAATTAGCTTTATGTAATCTAGCAATCGGAAGTCAAATGTAAGAACTGTCATTTATATTTCTTAAGGTTACAAAGTAAATTGTTGTTGGAAATACATTCCTGTGAGCTGAAAGATACTTAACATTCTAGTTAGTAATACATATAAATTATATTTTAACAGGAACAGTATTTCTTGTAAGTAAAATAATTTTAATTTAGGGTGCTTCTGTTCTGTTTCATGATTATCTGTGAAACTGGCATTTCAAATACTATACTGATCATTCATTAATATGGTATCCACTGCTTAAATTGAACTTTCACAGACCATATACATGCAAGATAGAGTCCACATTTAACATGACTTCACAAGGCCCTGATAGAGTGACAATGAAATTCTTATCCCGCAGACAGCACCGAAGCAAAATAAATTTTTGTATAATCATTTCTACTTCGGCATGGTTCACAGTATTTTAAGTATAGCTTCATCTTTAGTTACTGTAATTTGTTGCAGGGGACAGAATGTTTCCTCCACAGACAGGGCTCAGCTACTCTACCTGGATATGCGTGGATAAGTTTTCCGATCCACGAACTGACCCCCACTGTGTGCGACTATTAACACTAGTCAGAAATCTTCATGGTGGAAGGGATGATCATCTAATCTGTTTAACTGTGGTTATGTCAGCACGAGATAAAGCTGTTATTGTTGCAACCCAGGAAACGATCATGCCCCATAGTAAGTTGTTTTTTGGTTCGACTGGTGGTAGTTGGTATATTCTTAAATACAATGAACTTCTTATTATACAGGCTGATTAATCGGAGAAGGTGCACAGAAAAACTTCAAGAATTACTTTTCATTTTTTACTCAATTGACATTCATTTTGAAAAATATTTTGTACTAGTCACTAAATTTTGTGAACTGTTTAGACTCCTCACGGCAATATGTATTTTATGCGTAAATTTTGTACTTTGTCAGATACTGCAAGGGAGAAGGAAATTTTACATTCATCATCTTCATTGTCACTACTGCATGTTCTATTCTGCGGAGCTTCGCTTTAGAAAACCGTACAGTAACATTTGTAGTGTTCATTTCTGTCACAAGACTGCAGCTTAAGTTGAACGAAAGGGAAAATTGTTGTTGTTGTTCAAGAAACATTCTGTGTGGATAAGATCACTCTTCTCAGAAATTCAGTCTTATGATTTCACTTTCATTTTCAGATATTGGGGAATGGGAACCTGAAGCAATTGGAGATTCTGGCGCACGAGTTTGGTGTCCAGATCTGCAACAAGAAGGGCAGTGGCATCATCTGGTCCTGGTATTAAATAGAGCTGTTCTGAAAAATTCATCATTTTCTCTCTATGTTGATGGCCAGCATGTTCGTACACAGAAAGTAAGCAGAAAACTTTTATGTAAGCACATTCTAGGTTACATCTGCTATTCCTCTGAGTCGTTGTTATGTTGCCTTGTGTTTGTAGGTACACTACATTTCCCAGAATCCTGGTGGGGGAGCAGCCAACCTTACTGTTGCCTCATCTGTGTATGGTTTTATTGGGACACCCCCTGCTTGGCGTCGCTATTCACGGCTTGCTTGGAAACAAGGACCTTGCCACTTAGTCGAGGAGGTGCTAAGCCCCCAAGTTGTAGCTACGCTTTATCAGCTGGGTCCCCAATATATGGGGAGTTTGCAAGCTCCAGAACTGAATGGTATTTTTATAGAGTACATTATAATAAAGGAATGTTTTATTGCTGGAATTCAGCAAAGAAAAACAGTCATCTTGGATCTCCCACTCCCACCCATCAGACTATGTGAAAACTTAATACATTTTTGGAAGAGTAGCAGTACGTTGTGGTGATATCTGTTTGAGCTAGAACATGTTTAAAATCTAGTGGAGAGTTTTGAAAGAGAGCAGACCAGGTTTGCTGATGTGTGTTCTGGTTCACAGTCAGCTGTAAATTGTTCTGAGTTTAAGGAGCCGATTGATCAGCGTATCAGGGACCACCAGCGAATCAGCGTGATGAAATTGTTTCTGAAATGAGTATCACTCATTGAAACAATTTGCATAAGAATGGCTTGAGGCTCAAACAGAAACATTTTCTACTGATGAATTCAGGAAACTTGTTAATTGTTGAAACAAATGCGGTGAAAATCAGGGTGATCACAAAATGTCTAATCATTATGTGATTATTTTTAATGAAATTTCCTTTATTGTTTATTTTGTACATGTTATGCATAGGCCTACTTTTCATAATGTTTTCTATGGTTGGACCAATTTTGGTGGGGAACTATAGTAATGTAGCTTTTGAAATTTAGTAAACAAGAAAAGTTATTGAGACATTTGTTGTTTGGAGTATGATCACTGTCTTCTTTTGTGTGTGTTGCATTCTTTTTAGGCACAGAACCTTTGCCAGCTCTCGTTTCAGAGGAGAAGGTAATCTTTGGACTGAATGCCAAGGCAGTGTCTCAGCTTACGCTGGCAAAGATCCGAAAGGTGTACAGCCGGGCTGACAACAAGGCAATAGCCAAGCAACTGGGAATGTCATCCCATGAGAATGCTACGCCAATACGGATCCTACACAACTCAGCAGGACATTTGGGTGGACCAGCTCGTTCACTTGGCGGTGTTGTTATTGGCTACCTTGGAGTACGGGTCTTCTCGCCTCGACCTGTTGCCAAGATGGTTGAAAATGTAGGAGGCTGCTCTGTATTACTTGGTGAGGTTTCCTGCACTGAATTTAGTGCACTTATCATTTTTAGTATTAGTATATCATCACCACCAGCACCATCACGATGGTATGCTGTTTAAATTTTTATATTTTGTGGGCAGTGAAGTGAGGGACAGACAGTTTTTGCAACAAATGCAAGGGCGGATTCTACTTGCCTAAACAATGAAGGAAGTACAAATGAACATGGGTCAAGAAAAGCCAACTTCAGGCTTCTTTTCTATCCAAAATTTCAAACACATTATTAATTTCACTTGCTACTCCTCCACAGTTGAAGTGGCACTGAGCCATGGAGGCAAGAGAGGAGGCGATGAGATACACTACAGTCTGATGAACTTGGAAATATGCTTCAATATCAATAGAACCAATGCTACCAATGCTGTATACTTTCCAAATTTTAGTTTGTAATCTTTTTATTGAGAGACAAGATAATACATTCTAAATTAACTGATGGCTTCATTTCTTAACTTTAATTTCGTTGTTATTACTGTGTACCTGAACTTCACTACATTCTGAATTAATTTATTAACAACAGTTATATTCTGTCTTGAATTTTAGTTGACCAATGTATTTACATTAATGTATTCTGTTATTACAGGTCTTATAGCAATGGCTCAAGATGTTGAAAGTTTATATGCTGCAGTGAAGGCTCTGGTGTGTGTGGTGCGGACAAATCGCACTGTTCAGTTGGAAATGGACAGACGAAGAGGTTACCAGACACTTGCCATGCTGCTGCGAAGGAAACGACCTCTACTCAACAGTCACATTCTGCATCTTACATTTAGTCTAGTTGGAACAGTGGATAGTGGCAGAGAGAGCTCTTCTATTCCAAACACCATGGCCTTCCAGGACCTGCTTTGTGATATTGAGGTGATGATAATGAGCTTCATTTGTCTGAAGTTGAATAGGCCAACATCTTATTCTTTGAAGATTTCTGTCTTCTGAATATTCATCACCCTGATGACGGAGGCAGTATGACCTCTGAAACGTTGGTTAACATCGACCAGACTACACAGCGCAACAACCCAGAAGACAGAAATCTTCATACTCTGATGATGGAGGCAGTATGATCTCTGAAACGTTGGTTAACATCGAGCAGACTACACAGCGTAACAACCCAGAAGACAGAAATCTTCATACTCTGATGATGGAGGCAGTATGACCTCTGAAACGTTGGTTAACATCGACCAGACTACACAGCGCAACAACCCAGAAGACAGAAATCTTCATACTCACCGCTGTGAAAACCTCAAATCTTACATCTTATTCTTTGACTGCCATGTCCGAAGATTTTGAAGTTGTTGATTTTTATTTAAATTTGTTACAGATCTTCAAATGGGAAAAATTTCAGAAAAATAAATTTTCCAGGCACTAGGTTTCACAGTCTTATCAGTTTCAGATGAGCAATTTATCTGGCCTTGTCTTGACAGGTTTGTGTGTTTTCAGGTGTGGCATGAGGCTCCAGGTGAACTACAGCGTTCATTATTTGAGCATTTATATGAGCTTGTAGCAGAGTCAAGTGAAAAGAGGACCAATCTGAGAATAGTGCGGGACCTCGGACTTGTACAGAGACTCCTCCTTATTTTGGCCGATGTAAACTGTGAACCCACCAGACATATTCTCATGTCATTACTCGGTATCTTACTTGGAGGTCAACCTAGGGCATGTGACTTACTAATGTAAGTCAGTGTTGGTATTTTATGGCATAACCCATGTGGATTTATAGGTAGATGCTTGTGTTTCAGAGAAATATTCTGTAACTATCTTCAGGTCTTGTAAGTTTTAACATTCAGTATGTTTGAATACATGACAAGAAAAGAGAACTTGGAATCTGGAACAACTTAACGCTTGGTTGGACTTCAGCTAAGTTTGAAAGTTTAATTCTTAATTAAGTAGTATGGTTTTATTAATTTCATTTAAAGATGAAACTGCATACTACTTCTTTCAAAATAGATCGTTACTTCTGTAACATCCAATGTTTGAGATGGCATAAAATAAGTATTGTTTTTTCTGAAAGAAGTGTAATGAGAAAGACAAGACAACAGAATATTTGATAAATGGAATATTGTAATAAAATATAGTTTTATTACTGTTTTTAATTGAATTCTAAATATGTTACTAATCATGATGATTCTCGATTGTCCCCAATTGGTCACACACTTTTTTGTTGGTTTTAATTATTTTGGTCTTTGGTTTATTGTTTCAAAGACATCTATTGTTTGTACTGACTATTTGCTCCACCCCCACCTCATATAAATTGAAGCCCACTATGGTGGATTATCCATACAAATACGCATAACCAGGAAATAAAGGAGAAGTAGAAAGTTTGATTATTCATTGTACTGGAATTTCTTTTCTGTCGGTGTTAAATTGCAGCTACACTGTTTTATTCTGATAGTGGTCTGATATTACATGTTTTGTGCAGGTTTGGTCAGTTTGTGGCAGCTACACTTCCCATTTTCTCAGGTGCTAATGAGAAGAATCTTGCTCTGTTAGAAGTAGCACCCAATACCAGTATTGTGCCATATGAACAGGGTGAAGGAGGAGAAGAGAAGGGAGACAGAGAGAGTGATTCTGCCAGTAACATTGTACTAAGGAACCGTTGCTTGCAACTGCTTCATTCTCTGCTGTTTACACCGAGGAACACCGTCAGTCTGGGGTACGTAAAGACTCTTGTAATTCTTTCAGTGTTATAATCAGAACAGTTTTAACTGCTTTATCGAAAAGAAAACTGTTCATTGTTTTTCTGAATTCTTTTGTTCATGTGGCTTCTTACATGGAGATGAAAGAAAGCTAAAACAGCCATGTAAAGAGCAATCCTTTCATTTTATAAGAGTAGATGTTAGACAGCATACAAATGCAACAGTGTTAGGTTCCCTTTACTTGTCACTGTCACTATCTCTATAATCATCATCATCATCATATCATATCATTATCACCACCACCGTCACTATCATCATCATAGCTTTATTATAAATAAACGGAATACTTCCTTGTCAGTGTCCGTCTTCCATTTCTCGGTTAGAATTTGCAAAGCCTACTTTTCTACTGCACGTTCTTCCAGAATTATAAATTCTGTGTTTTTAATGTTATGGGGTAGATCAGTCAGTGTGGCGACTGACTACATACTGGATGACCAGGGTTTGATCCCCGACAGGGACAGAGAAGTTTTCCTCTAGCCTCTGCATCCATACTGGCTCTGGGGCTCACCCAGCCTTGTGTCCAGTGGGTACTAGGGTCCTTTCCCTGGAGGAAAGTGTGGTCACGGTGTGACGCTGACCACTCACCCCTACCTAGTGCTGAGGTTAAGAATGAGTTGGAGCTATATCACTTCTCCCCCAAAGCACCTACATGGCATATAGTGGGACAGCTGAACTTTTATGTTACTTTAAAGATCTTTCAAAATTATAAATTTTGTTTTGTTAATATTATTTTATAATGCAAATTATTATACAAAAATAAAATACATGTGTTGGGTTTATTGCCGAGCTTGTGTTATTTTGAGGAGATGTGGCTATGTTTTAACATTGCCTGCAGTCTAATGATGGTTTAAAATTGATCAACAAGCAACGCTTGTCTAAATAGACAGTTGATAGTTTGTGCATGTAACACCAACACACATGAGCCGGGATAGCTCAGTCAGTATAGTGACTAGCTACGGGCTGGACGGCCGGGGTTCGATCCCCGACGGGGGCAGAGGATTTTTCCTCTAGCCTCTGCGTCCAGACCTCTGGGGCCCACCCAGCCTCCTCTACAATGGGTACCGGGGTCCTTTCCCGGGGGTAAAGCCGGCCGGGGCGTGATGCTGACCACTCACCCCCATCTAGTGCCGAGGTCAAGGAAGAGAGGAGCTATACCTCCACTCACCCCAAATGCCTACATGGCGTATAGTGGGACAAACTTTACTTTACTTTAACACCAACACACACACATGACCTCATAAGCCCCCTTATCTCATTTTGGGTTACTTGATTGCTGTTTCACATACCGAATGACAGCAGAATTGTTGTCGGTTCCGTTGTTTGTTATTCAGGTTCTGTGATGAAGTGACCCAAGTGCTGGGCCTAGACTGGATCCTGTTGTTCCTGCAAGGTCACCTCCATCCCACCACTGTGGTTTGGGGCCTCAGGATTCTGGTGGTCCTATGTTCTTGTTCACCTCTGCTGCAGAAGTTTCGAGAGGCCTCAAGCAATGGAGGATGGCTGCATGACACAGAACTCATTCTTCAGAACAAGATGGCTCTTGTTCTTGGTATGACTCACAATTATTTTCTAATTAATGCTGTAAAGGGGTCCTCAGTAAATTTGCTGTAGATCTGAGTACTAACACTGACAGCAGGACCTGAAGTTTTAGCAATGGTAATATCAATGCCTGCCATTTGACATGATTATCAGCCAGTTCAATCTACCTATCATCCTCACATCTCGTTTCCCTAATGTCAGTTCTCATTTTCTTCAAACATTATCTTGGTCATTCCAAGGAATCCATCCATTTCTGAGGCCTGTGTTGAAGTTTTGTAAGATTAAACATTTTAAGGTAATGATGAACCCTATGTTCAGTCCCCATTCTGGATGACCATCCCTTGTCAGATGTCTGCAGTGACTTATTCAGCATGTTTGAGGCTGTCTCCTCCATTCCTGACCCAAAGATGTGCCATCCTGCTGGGTGCTGAGGAAAGTGTTTGGAACTGAGGAATGAAGTGACAGGAGGCTGAATAAAATTGCAGAGTGAAGAGTGTCATTTGTACCCCTCACCTCTTGTTATTCTTCTTCTTCTTCTTCTTCTTCTTCTTCTTCTTCTTCTTCTTCTTCTTCTTCTTCTTCTTCTTCTTCTTCTTCTTCTTCTTCTTCTTCTTCTTCTTCTTCTTCTTCTTCTTCTTCTTCTTCTTCTTCTTCTTCTTCTTCTTCTTCTTCTTCTTCTTCTTCTTCTTCTTCTTCTTCCCCCCAACCTGGAGGACCAGGGTACCTGTCTTAGTCTGACCTCTCCCCCTCTACCAATCTGGCTAGGGAGGCCCTACCAGTAGCTATGCTACCGCCAGCATAGCTCTTGGGGACGCTGAGGTACTCAAGCCCCACCACCACAACAAGTTGAAGGTACCATTAAGTTATTAATATAATAAAATCAAGGAGGAATAGATGGGCAGGGTATAAGCGCACATGGGTGGCAGAGGTAAGATATGCTTTCAAAATTTAGATTAAGAAACCTGAAGAGAAGAGACTACTTGGAAGATTTAGGCATAGATTATGGGATTTTATTAAAATGGATCTGAAGGATATAGTATTGAAGGTTGTGGACTGAATCCATGTGGCTTAGGATAGGAGTGGGAGGCAGGTTTCTGTGAAAATGGTGATGAATCTTTGGGTTTCATGAAGAGCAGGGAATTTCTTGATTTACTGAGTAACTGTTAGCTTCTCGAGAAACACCCTGCCCGATGGAGTGAGTTGTTTAGAATGAAAGACGGTAAAGAATTCTGAACTGAATAATAAGTGATTCCATGTTATGAAGTATGCTTGAGTGTGGAACCCAAAGGTTCATTGTAAAAGTATTCCAGTGGGCCTTATTCTTAGCCAGATCAATCCAGTTCATGCCTTTATAATTTATTTTTCTTTATGATCCCTTTAATATTATTTCCTTGTTTATGCCTAATTTTCTAAAGTATTTAAGGCATACTGATCAAATTCTTGATGCATTTCTTGATTCCCATGCATGTTACATTCCCCACATAACATTATTATAAATTTCATTTTTTGTAACCTTTTATTTGCAATCCATTTCAGGCTACCAATTGGGTACATCCACTCCCAAAACTCCTGGAGGACCAAGAGAAGTAAAGTCTGAAGCACTCCATGTCCCAGGTTTCCAGAGATTGAATTGGCTTCTCCCACAGCACATAGATGTACCTGAGATATACTTCCTGCTCATGG
>NW_019060657.1:1054084-1068992 GCF_000696155.1 Zootermopsis nevadensis | reverse complement strand
ATGGATGATCATTTATATATATTTCAAGTAATTATTCAACTCTGCACATTAGGCAAGATGAAAAGAATAACTGCAAGAGAATAAGAAAAAATAAAACAATAAAGAAATTAGACACAAAACGAAAAAGAAACAAGAAAATAAAGTAAAAGAAAATAAATACATACTAAAAGGTGAAAGAAATTAAAAGAGTTTGCTCTTTTTAATTCTTTCAGGTTTTAGTATGTATTTATTGTCTTTTACTTTATTTTCTTGTTTCTTTTTTCGTTTTGTGTCTAATTTCTTTATTGTTTTATTTTTTCTTATTCTCTTGCAGTTATTCTTTTCATCTTGCCTAATGTGCAGAGTTGAATAATTACTTGAAATATATATAAATGATCATCCATGTAAACAAGACTGTTGATGCTTTAAAAGACACTTTGTGGCAAAATATTATTTAATTTAAAACATAGCAGCTTTTATGAATTGTATGTTTTTAAGCAAGTCATCTTTTTTCCCATTTATCATGTCTTTGCAAGTGTTGAGTTGTTTTTAATGGATGATGCCTTTTTGTATTTTTGATAATTTTTCATTTTGTGTAGTGACTTTGTATTCATTTCTTATTTTCTTGTACTTTTTTAATTGTGCTGTTTAATTTTTTTTTACTTGACAGCGGACTAACTCGAAGTCAGTCAAGAAATTATTTATGAAATAACAAACATCAATATCAACTTAAAACATACGAAAAGTAAATAAATAAAATATATTTCTACAAGATCTCAACACACACTCTCTGCATTCATAAGATATGCTAGCAAATACTCTCCACATGCATAAATTATAATAATCGCATGCTGCACTCAAGAGCTTCGCATATATAATCAATAATAACTTGCACACATACTTATTATATATATATTCTGAGCGCACATACCACACGCATGCATGCCCCCACACAGAGAGAACCTGCCTCCACTACGCACAAGACATCTATCGACTTCACCTGCACGCAGAATGCGCCTACGGCTATGTACGCGTGCAACTCAAAAGCAGAAATAATTTGCGTATACGTAGACAGAACGTGCACTCAGAATCTATTTTATTTTATATTTATTATTTATGTTTTGAGATATAATTTTCTTTGCTTTGATTGAAATTAATGTTTGTTTTTTGCTTTTTTTCAGGTGATGATACTTTTCCAGTCGAGGTAAAGAAGATGAAAATAAATGAATGAATTATATTTTGTAAACTGATGTACAAACAGAATTTTTTTGCATAATAAAGACTTTTTTTATTTTGAGTAATGTTATCATTTAGGGTTCCTGAATTCCTTCCATACACTCTAGCTAGAACTTAGAATTTTTTCGTACTTTGCCAGAACTTAGATTCTGGTAGAAGTACGAAATATTCTAAGAACTTAGAATTTTTTCGGACTTTGCCAAGAACTTAGTTTCTTGGTACAAGTTCGGAAAATTCTAAGAACTTAGAAATTTTTTCGTATTGCTGGTCAAAACTTAGTTTTTGGCCGCAATACGAAAATTTCTAAGTTCTTATAGTTGAGGAAAATGATAAGTTTTTAGGCGGCAAAGTACTTCAAAAATATTTAGGTCGAAGAAGTACTTGAAAAATATTTTATAGTTTAAGAAATTTTCTAAGTTCTGCGAGCTGTTTAAAAGCGCGCCTTTTATATAGGCGGCGCTTCCGTCGTTGCTCTTTTTATATAGGCGGGGGATTCGGATTTTCGATGGCAAGGCTTCTTGGTGCCCTAAGCCAATTTTTCCCCTTTCTACAAAATAAATGAAACCGCTGCTTGGGGACCTGCTGAGAAATCCATGGCAAGGCTTACCTCTTGGTGTCTAAGGGAGAATTTTTTTCCCCCCTGCATAGGAACCGGCGCCGCCGCCGCGCTGCTTGAATGGGAGAAAGAAACGAGAATTATTTCCACGAACGCTGCGAAGCAAAATGGCAAGGCTTTTATTATTGCCTCGAAGAATTTTTTTACTGCGTGCAGGAATTCCTCTCGCTCGCTGTACTATTGAATTTTCTTATATTTACTTTATTTCTTTTATTATTTCTTCTTTAATCTCGACTTTTTTCTCGCTGCACGTAATCTTTTTTGCGCGGCAAACCCCAACAATTTCTTCCCAAGTCCGGCGCAGTCTTTGAACCGTCCGGTCATATTTTTTTACATTTCTTTAAAAAATTTACCTAACCAGGATTCGAACCAGCGAACCTTACAATCCGAAGCCGGGCACTCTAACCACTACGCTACTAAGTTACTTGACATACCGAAATTTAAAACTTCCTGATATCTTACAATAGAATAACTGACGAATTTAAATTAATGCTAAACACTCATCTATTTATATCAACTTTAAAAAACTCTACTTGGCCGGGTTTCGATCCACCGACCCTTGCATCCACAGGCAAGCACGCTAACCACTGCGCTACCAAGGCTCTTGACATACTGCAATTTAAAACTTCCTGATATCTTACAATAGAATAACTGTCGATTTTAAATTAATACTAAACTCGTCTATCTATATTAATTTTAAAAAACTCTACCTGGCCGGGTTTCGATCGACCGACCCTTGCATCCATAGGCAAGCACGCTAACCACTGCGCTACCAAGGCTCTTGACATACTGCAATTTAAAACTTCCTGATATCTTACAATAGAATAACTGTCGAATTTAAATTAGTACTAAACCCGTCTATCTATATTAATTTTAAAAAACCCTTAGAATGCGTATTCTCTCAAACAATAAAAAACAACGTTTATATATTCCTTCTGCTCCATTTATTTATAAAATATTACGTATACACATATTAATAATAGTTCCGCCCTGCGCCGCTAGGTGAACGATAAAACGCCACCATTGTCGAGGTTTCCTTCGTATCTCTTACCGTCTTCGTTCATGAGACGACGACCTAGATGGCGTTAGGATTGGCGAGTGTTAACCTCAATAGTGACGTCAGTAACTGCACCAACTGTGAAAATTGTTAAAAGACCTATTTTCGACTTACGTCAGTAAACGCGTCATTTTCTAAATTACGTATTTAATGTAGGCACCTACTTTGTGATTTCAATAGCTTTACAGTTCCTTTACCTACTACTACTATTATTATTATTATTGCTTTATGGGTCTAATAATTATTATAATAATAATAATTCATGTGATATGCAATATTAAAAAGCCAAACCTCAGAGTAGCTTTAACTAATTAATTACCATTATCATCTTGTCAGCAAAGAGCACAAACCTTTTGACATCAACGTCATTCTATAGATAACATTAGCTTACCCTTCTTCCAGAAAAAGTTGTAGATTGATGATTATCATTATTATTCCAAACGTTAATTAATATGTTAAATCCAATTTTTTTTTAACAATAAACTACTTTACAAAACGAAATATTATGCATCACGTAATGCATTTAGCGACACAACTCAAAAGATGCAGAAAACATACAAATTACATAATTAATTCAAAGCAATTTACTCGGAATAACTTGTAATTATGGTAGAAGAGGGATCAAGGATTGCAGTTGCGCCAAACTGAGATTTCTGACTTACGTCACTATTGTTCTCAGCAGGCGATATATTTTATTCACACGTCCCATGTAGCATACGACAACTTATTCATATCATAACAATAATTACAATGATACACGCATAAAGCAAATTGCAAGAGCTGGTAGTAGAGTCTTGGGTGAATCGCCGTGTGTGTCGAGTCGTAGTATACACCGTCTTTCAAAAGTAGCTTTACAACTTCTCAGCAGAATATAAATTTATTTAAACGACGTACGCAATATTTTTAAATGCACGAATTTAGCCAAACACATCAAGTTTCATGCACATAAACTGTAGTACCGAAAAATATTACGTCGCGTTCAAGACAAAGGATTTCTGGACTCAGTAATTTTCAGTGACGAAAGCACGTTCCATGTCACTGGTAAGGTCAACGCACACAACTGCAGGATTCGGGGTAGTGAAAATCCACGCGCCTTCCTGGAACATGTGTTCTCAGCCCTCAGCAAGGATAAAGCGTGCGACCCGTACTTTTTCATGGAGAAGACCATTACCGGCATCGTGTATCTGGACATTCCCCAACAGTTCCTCATTCCTCAACTTGACGAAGAACACCACGAAGGACGCATTCACTTCAAGCAAGACGGTGCACCCCCTCATTACCTCGGAGAAGTGCGGGAGTACCTCTACAACCGTTTCCCAGGTCGGTGGATCGGTCGGGCCGCACCAATAGCATGGTCACCTCGTTACACCTCTATATTTTTTCTTCTTTGCATTTCTTAAACATCGAGTGTACGTGCCACCCTAACCTGCAAATGTGGCCGAACTCCAAACTCCAATTACCGCCGCTCAAGTGTCACCGGAGATGCTACTACACCACGTGTAGCAAGATATTGCCGCATAACAAATGAAACTCACATTCAACCATAAAAATCCGATGGACATAAAACTTCCAGTGTTTCTGAGATTATATTTTTCTCCTATCAGTTCACCGATATCTCGCCCTCCTCAACTTGTAAAGCTACTTTTGAAACACGCTACACATATTGTATGAATCACGCAAGTCACTGCTAAAAGACATCCCTGCCTCATTTTGCAAATAGTAGTGTCTTCTGTGAATCTCGTAAATCATTGGTAAAACAGCCCCCTGCCGTGTGTAGGAACTGGTGGTGTATTATGTAAATTACGCAAATCATTGCTAAAACAAACTCCTGCCTTGTCTTGAAAGTGGTAACGTCTATGGTCAATCACATACCTCATTCCTAAAACAAACCCCTGCCTTTTCTTCGAATTGTTAATGTCTGTGGTGAATCTCGTACGTCATTGCTAAAACAAACCCCTGCCTTGCCTTGGAACTGGTAGTGTCTTGTTTGAATCTCGTACGCCATTGTTAAAACAAACCCCTGCGTTGTCATGGAAGTGGTAGTGCCTTGAATGAATCATGTATGTCACTGGTAAACGAACCCCTGCCTTGAATTCGAAGTGGTAATGTCTGTGAAGAATCAAGCAAAACATTAGTAAATCAACCCCTGCTTTATCTTCCAAGTGGTAGTGTCTTGTGTGAATCTCGTACGTCATTGTTAGAACAAACCCATGCCGTGTCTTCCTAGTATTGAGGATGAAAAACGCCTGAAGAACCGGCTGAGGAGGCGGTGGCAGGTCACGAAAGACCCCGCTCTCAAGGCCCAGGTCAACCGACTCCAGAGGTCGGTGACCTATCGGCTCAACGAGTTCACGGACGAACAGTGGAGCGACACCCTGTAATCTTACTACTGCCGAGGAGCACTGGCTCTTTCAGACGCCGACAACCTTGAGATCCAGTTTCTGCCGGTGGACGACCCGTCAGACCGGGCTGTTATTGACATGGTTAACGAGGCGATGCCCCCGCAAGTGAACCGACATTAACCAGTCCCTCGGAGGTCCTTCAGGCCATCGAGGGACTCAAGGTTGGCAAGGCTCGGGGCCCCAACGGTATACCGAATAGGGTCCCTGAGACATCTTCCACGGCGCGCGATAACCTTTCTCACGAAAGTGTTCATCGCGGTCCTCCGCGTGGTGTCCATACTGTAACCGCGGAAGGACCCCACGCTGCCTTCTTCCTCCAGACCAACCAATCTTCTTGACACTGTCGGCAAGCTCTGTGACAAGATCCTATTAACAAAGCTGCTACACGAGGTGAACCAACGCGGGCTGCTGCTCTCAAGTTTTAATCCTTCCACCGAGTAGGCACGTTTCTATCAAACGCAACAGCCGAATCATCGAGCCGCCTACGAGCAGTTTAATTAGGAATATATTCCTATTTTTTGTGTGTCTTAAGAAAAAATAAAAGTAAGCGTCTCCGAAATATCACAGCGACACAAGAAAAGAGAATTCGCTTCGTCCGTGCTAAAGTCGCCTCACCATCTGCCCCACGTATATTCTCTGAGTGTCGGAGGCTCTTACTCGCCGACAATGTTCTCTGAGTGTCGGAGGCTCTTACTCGCAGACAAATTCCCTTCAATCTCTCCACACATTGACAGTGGAACCACGGTTCCGGAGAATTTGACGTAAATACGTCTATACGGAAAGGAAGTTTATATATTGGCTTTATTCTAAATATTTCCTTTATACATGCTTTACAATTGAGTAAAGTTTGATTAAGACTTTGCTTATTCAACTTGAATTACTTTCGCTCAAGATTTTTATCTAGTAGTACTACATCGAGGATTTGACATCAACATTAATCCAAACGTGACCTCCATAAATGTGACAAAGCTTTGATTTTCCTCCTTCTTTAAATCAATGTTAAAAATCTCCTGGCAATATTATCGGCATTGTATTAGGATTCTCTGTGGCCATAACTGAAAACATCTTTGTATAATTTCCCAAATAACTCAAAACAAATCTCTTACAATCATCAATAAGTCTGCCGCACAGATATCACCTCTGTAATCTCCTCCATCCTTCTTAGGTAACTTCATCAACAGATGTGGGGTAGCCATGATGGCCACTCCTCCTGCCCTTTGTTCGTCACGTGATGCATTTATAACCTTCCAGATTTACAGTTTCGGTCAGCGCCAGGATATCGGTTTCAGTTGTCTTGCACGTGAGTTTTTAAACCCTGTACGTTTAGAGTGGTCATTTTTAGATCACGAATACCAGCACTCCTTATGAATGCTCTCACCGAAGCAGTCATCGTGGGCAATGTATGTGTTTCTAAACGCCTCAGCTCCTTCGGGTTGTTTGTTCCAGGAAGTGGTCGTTTCTGCTTGTGATGTACAAACCGTCCAATGATGTAACGCGAGAACTCATGATTTATACCAGGGGTCGGCAAACATTTTTTCTAAACAACCAAATAGTAAATATTTTAGTCTCTGCGGGCCAAGAGGCAAACTCGAGGATATTTATAAAGGCAAGCCTACTTATGTAACACGAAAAAAAAAACAAGTTTCAACAAATTTATTGAACAAAATGCAACGTAATAATAATAAGTAGACTACATTTGAAATTGAGCTCTACTATTGAGTAGAATCGAATTGCCTGTTATGAGATAACATTTCATCAAACTCAGGTTTAGATTCAGTACTCCCTATCATCAACATTTATTGTAAATGTTCATCAGTTAACGCTGACCTGTATTGAGATTTTACATATTTCATCTTTGAAAATGTCTTTTCACACAGGTAGGCGCTGCCAAATACAGATATAAATCCCCGAGCATATGATCTTAATTGGCCGTATTCATCGCTTCGAAGACATTTATAGAATTCTGTTAGATTCTTCTCTTGAGATTAATCACTTCCTATTGAAGGTTAGGTGGAAGGTTCTCAATTGTAGTCAAATGGATTTTGAAATATGTAAATGTCTTCTGCGCTTGGATCAAGATCCGAAAAACGCTGCTGGAACTGTAGTTTCAGTTCAGAAAATATATCCGCTGCAAATTTGTGTGCGAATGGAGATTTCAATTCTTCTTTTAATTTCTGATAGCATGGGAAATGCACAAATCAGTTTGAAATTTCAAATAAATCCATTCTTAGCTCGCGGGCCGTAGTTTGCCGACCCATGATCTAGACTCTTGTTGTAGTTGAATACAATTTGTTGAAACGTACCATCCTGCGACTTAAGCACGGGAATTGTAATCTTTTACATTTAAGTTGCATGTTTTTAAATGTGAGATATAGTGCTTCGTCTATTTGATGGTGTCCAATCGTATTTCAGTACTTTTGGTTGTGAAGCTAGCCCTTTGTACCGCAATTTTGGTTTCCACAAGCATCCACAGCCGCTGCACACGAGCGAGATGCTCACGATTGTATTCAATGTACGTTAAAGTTGCCATACTACCGCTAACCAAACCATCCTCAACATCGACGTTGCTAGTGATCATACAGTAGGGCCCCGCTTTACGGCGATTCGCTAATACGGCGCTCAACAGCTGAGTCAGAGAAGTGCGTCCGGCGCCATTTTCTCGTCGCTGATTCAATCTGTTTACAGCTTTTGTACGCTCCGCGTCTCCGTATTTCTGGCAATTTTTCAAAGTTATTACAAACTGTATATTTATGTAATATTTTTGTGTTTCTACAGTGTAATTACAATGGCGTCAAAGGGTAGTAGCGATAAAAAGAGGAGTCGTAAGCCTCTTACTTTAAATACCAAGTTAGATATAATTAAACTTCGTGAACAAGGCATGTCTATGGCCGAGATAGGACGTAAGCTAAGCTTAGCTCGCAAAACTGTTAGTGCCATCGTGAACGCTAAGGAGAAAGTGTTAAAGGAATTAAAAGTGCCACACGAATGAACTCTAAAGTCATAAGAAAAAGAGATAGCCTTATTGCCGACATGGAAAAACTTTTAGTTGTGTGGATTCATTTTATTTCATATCGTTTTCTTAGGCTGGCGCTATTGTGCACTTACTATTTCATAGCGTAAACATCTTATTAGGCTTTGATATGCATTTGCAAGTGAAATAAGGCAAAGATCCGCTTTTCGGCGATTTTCGCTTTATGGCGGGGGTCTGGTCCCTAACCCGCAGTATATGCGGTGCCCTACTGTATAAGGTTTTCCCAACGCACAGCTTCATCACAAACGGCAATCCTCCTGTTTCAGCAACCTTCATCTTGAGCAACTTGGTGCGCGTGATAGCCAACTGTTCTCGGTTTTGGTACCCAATCTACAGCAACGTCTTCATTGAGATAGAATAATCTTATGGCTTCAGGAGCATCCAACATGGCTTCTTCTCTTCGCGTCACAACACGATCCCAAATTTCGTTAGTATGTCAGAAAATTGTACGTCACTTTGTCTCATTACTTGCATCAGAGGAAAGAACATCAGTGATTGCCACAGATTAGCACCAGCCAAGGAATTCTTGTGAGGCTTGTACATTATGGCTTTCGCATTTACACACATTCATTCCCCCCAAATGGTTTATCATAGTCATTGCATATTGCCTGTATTCTCGCATTTATGGTGAGTAAAGTATCACCTCCAATCATGCTTACTTCGTCCACGAACAACATTTGAACGTTATGAAATGCCGATCTGTACATTTGCAACGTCTCCCTACTAAGTCCTCCTTGCTTCCTTGACATGGTAATTCTAAACGCAGAGCAGCCTTTCCTATGGATGCACATGCGTTTCTTAAAACGTCCTGTTGCTCGCAAAACCTATTATATGTTTCCATCAGTAATTTTAGAGTAAACGTTTTACCACGTAGCGTTTTCTACCGATCATATTAACATCTTCGTTACTGTATCCACAAACTTGTTTCTATCCAACACCTCGTCCTTAAACGGAAAGTACAACAAAACCATCTCTCGTTTGTAGTTTATACCATGTCACTCATATCGTAATTATTATATATCGAATGATTCTGCATTTGTACGTTCCATCTGTACTCGCAGCAAAGTCTGCCAGCGCAATATTTTTCCGTCCAGTCTATACGACGTTTTTCATACTTTCGTATATATAATATTATCATACCATACACCAGTGGAATTGTCATCGAGATTTTCTTGTTCCATCTGTTTCAGTGTTTTTATACAATTTCATCTCTCGTCAGGCCAAAGTGTATTTGACAAATCTGCTTCATTGCCTCATCAGGTACCAAGCTGATTCCTGGCTACTCATCTCGACGCTGTTTAAGACACTCAAACTCACCTTCTTCAATAGTTCACAGTAGTCTTCTTGCAGTTGAATCATGTGTCTATGCAAGTTGCTTGTGCCTCGGTTCGTCTTATTTACATACTCCACAACATAGGAAGCACATGAATATTCTTCAAGTATGAATTGTAGGTCAATATTGGAATTCAAGATTCGCCAAGATCTCCGTCATGTTGCGCTTTACGAGCTCTCATTGATATAAACAATTGCCTTATCACGGCAAATACTTCTCGCTTCCTATGAGCCCAGTAGCGTACAGAATTATGATGATGTTTCCTAGGTAACCATATTACACATTTTCCTTTCACTTTTTGCCGAATGACCCTTCCGTATAGACGAACTTACGTCGAAAAGAGAGGCTGTAACCACCTGAGCTGCAGTGTGACGTGTGGTAGAAC
This sequence comes from Zootermopsis nevadensis, assembly GCF_000696155.1. The sequence goes on along the minus strand of NW_019060657.1, from coordinate 1,058,953 downwards.
CAAAGGGACTCACTCAGACAGAGACACAGGTCTACAAGCTACGAACACGACCAAGACACCGGACCATACGCAAATAGGACCAAGTCCGGCAGAGATATGATAACGCACAGATCGAGTCCGGCTGACACCGAGCGAGACACTGACCGGGTGAGACAGAGACCGGTTCTGGCAAAGATCGGCAGAAATTCATCGAATGTACTACCATTTCGAAGACGAGGCAGGGGCACATTTAGCAATGATGTACGAGATTCACCCAAGACATTACTACCACTTCCAAGACGAGGCAGAGATTGAGTCCGGCAAGACACCGAGTGAGAGACACACCAGGACTTCTCCAAGAATTTTCCTGCAATTCTACGGCATTCTCCAGGACATCCCCACGACCACACGATCTCAATTCTCCAGGACAACCCAACCCACCGTAAAACAACGACCTTATATGCAGTATTATTACAATAGCATTTAGCACAATAAATTGGCATTAGAAATATCATAAAATGTCGATGTCATATAACACATACCAGAATATACATTTTTCTCTTAACAAACAAAATAACAGCTACTAAAACATGACTGATGTGGATGGGTGCGTGCTTCGGTTAGTCTACGTATGGATATACAGATTAAGATGTAAATAGAAATATAGATAGATAGATAGATAGATTGATTGATTGATTGATTGATGGATGGATGGATAGATAGGCAAGCAGAGAAGCAGACAGACAGATTGATTGATTGATTGACAGACAGGCAAACAGACAGACAGACTGATAGATTCATTCATTCACTGATTGATTGATTGGCAAGCAGAGAAGCAGACAGATTGATTGATTGATTGATTGACAGACAGGCAAACAGACAGACAGACTGATAGATTCATTCATTCACTGATTGATTGATTGGCAAGCAGAGAAGCAGACAGATTGATTGATTGATTGACAGACAGGCAAACAGACAGACAGACTGATAGATTCATTCATTCATTCATTCATTGATGGATAGGCAAGCAGAGAAGCAGACAGACAGACAGATTGATCGATAGATAGAAGATATCGCGAATTTTTCCCTGGGATAAAGCGGCTGGAACGTAATGCTGTCCATGTATGCTGTAAACAATTGATTTATATATATTCTATGAAAAGCTTGTCTAATAACAATAAATAGAATGTGTAAATTCGTATTATATTCATAACACTTTTCCGTTGTCTGTCTCATTACAAATATTTGCTCAGGGTTACTGCTGTTAAGTCTGAATCCACATTGGTAATCGCCTATTATCTCTTCAATATATACATTAAGTCTTTTGAGTATAATATTTGTGAAGATTTTATATATTACATTTAAATGGGTAATCCCTTTGTAATTACTACATTGCATTTTACCTCCTTTTTTAAAAATCAGACATGTAAGACCTTTTTTCCATTCTGATGGCATTCTTTCTTTTTCCCATATCATATTTATGTATTTACTTATGTATTCTTCCTAACAGAACTTGGCTTTCTTGTTTTATTAATTCTGCAGTAATAGAGTCCTCACCCGGAGCCTTGTTATTTTTCAATTATATTATTCATTCCTTCTTTCACTTAATTCATGATGGGACATTCAACAAAGGGCTGAGCTGTTAAATATTTACTATCTCTATTATTTATTTAAGAGCTCTTCAAAATACTCAGTCCATCTATCTAAAATTTCTTTTTCATCTCCTATTATTTTACCTTGCTTATCCTTACATGCATTGAGTTTTGGTTTATTGCAATTTTTTTATAATTAAAGTTTACCTATAAAATTTTCTATTTTAATTTTGAGAATTGACTTCTTGTATTGTTTGTAATTGTTCATTAATAATTTCTCTTTTCTTCTTCCTACATTTTGTATTGACTTCCCTTCTGTAGTTATTATATATTTCACATTTTGATCTTGTTTCATGTTGTAACTTTATTTTTCTAGCTTCATTTTTCTTTTCCACAAACCTAAGACAATCATTGCCAAACCAATCTGCATTTCTTCCTTGTTTCTCTATTCCTATATTGTCAGTTGCAGATTGTGTGATTGATTGTTTGATTTTATTCCATTCTAGTCCCACACTTTCCTCCTCATCATTATCATTGTACAAGACAAAATGCTGTGATTCTTTCAAACTATCCCGATACTGTCTCATACAATTTGGATCTTTCAGTTTCTTTTCAAGTCCCATTTCTTTCTTTTCAAGTATGACATTCTTTCCGTCAAAACTGCTTTCACTAAAAAGTGACCCGAATCACAATTTGGTCCATCTGATCCACTCTGGTGGTTTCCGTGTACCTTTATGTATAAACTTATGACGAAAGCAAGTGCTCATTATTATTAATCTATTCATTTTAAGCAAATTGGGCTAAAAATATCACACCCATTTCCACTAGTTTCATTTACCTGCAACTTTCGATACATGAATTTATTACTAATTTTTCGAATTTCAATAGCATGTCATATGATAGCATATTTTATTTAATAGGTCATAAAATTCTTCTTTATCTTCTGTAGGGGCATGTGATATTCGTAAACTTTCCTTCAAATCGTCACTTTCCAAAGTCTTGCCATTAATAGGTTCAAACTCTGTCCAGTTCTATTTGTGGGTTCCACTGGGAAAAAAAAAATATATAATTTTTCTTATATATTTGCACTTGCCATCGAATTTCTTGCAGAGCGACTACATTTAAACCAAATGTCAGAATTTCATTCCCAATTTCATTCATTTCTCCACGTTCCACGTAGCTTCTTGTATATCCATTTTCCTTCCTCGTTCTTCGCCCGAGTCATAGTCTGGTTTTTCAAACTGCAATAACCCATAAGCCTTCATGTCGTAGTACGTAATTAGACGCTGGCGCAATTTATCCCACAAACAAATCAGTCTATTCCGTCTAAGGAACAAGATAAGAAGAAATAACAAGATAAAGAACAAGTTTTGTAACTAATTTTCCTTCAAGGATGGAAATAATGAGTTCATTAGCTAAAATCTCTCAACTACGGGAAAAACTAAGCTACAAACTACTACTACCACAACATTGGAGAGATCAATTTCACTCACCGATGACGAGCCGAGGATCCAGACGTCGCTGAGACATGGCCACGTTCCGCATTCATCCCTTGTTTCTCAAAATGGCCGCTCTATCCTGAGATGCTGCGGTCTGAAGTCTGCTACAACTTTACTCATGTTTAAGACGCACTAACTCCATTCACACTGCCATTAATTCTTCGAGTTGACTTCATTAAATTCTGTATTATTTTATTTATAATAAAAAGACGTTTTCTGGAGATGACGCGGTTACTCACTACCAATGCACGCTTTAATTAGGCAGTGGAAAACTCAGCCAAATAAATATTAAATATCATATAAATTCACACTTCAATTTGCTACAACTGATGCCTACTCTACTATAAAATTAATAATTATAATTCAACAAGTCAGAAATTTTAGATGCTCTTAAAAAATCTCCCCTCACTGCGAGTCAACATAAATACGAAGAATTTCAAGACGAAACAGTGGCACGTGTAGTTCTTCTACCTATTATAAAGAGAAATGGAGGATTAAACAACAATCAGAAAAATTAAAACAATTAAATCATTTCTTTATTAAACAATAATTAGAAAACTTCACTTGAAATGTCAATACCAGGCCTTTCACTTATTTCAACTTCCAACACCCTGTATTATTTTATTCGTGACATGGACGACGTCGTCGTCTACGCGTAATTTCGTTTGCCTACTATGTCTTAATTCCTAATTTCCGTGTGAATCTCTCATCAATTCACACTTTCACGCCTATGCTACTATAAAATTGCGATTACTTCCAAGTTACTTCCATAGAATGCACTTTGTCTACGTCAGAGGTGGTCAAAGGTCCACGTGATTACTCCATGACAGAAATGCGGACTGTACGTTCATCCTGCCATATGACTCTTAATCACACTTATACGCCTATCTCAGGGCAAATAACGATGATGCAGTTTTCAGCTACGTGAAATTTTACAAACTTCAAAACCTTCCCCGCTCTACAGTTTCTGTTTGCAGACACTTGAGTCGCCTCACGATTAGATATCTTGACGCAGCAAAGTCACTGAGAAGCTACCGGTTACTCAAATCGTGAAAATAAAAATCCTCACTTTTTAAAATTCAGAATATCTTCTACGTGGATTTCCAAAGCCTGTCACTGGAACCTAAACCAAAGCAGATATACCGGGTCTACAACTTATGAGGCTGCGGTCGTGCTTGGATTGCGTGGTCGGCCGGCGCGCTGTTGACGTCGGCGGGACTGGTTCGTCTTCTTCCCGTGAGTCACAGGCGAATCAGTTTCAGTGCAGCTAATAACGGAGCTGCGAGTGTTTCTCGTCACTGATACATGTTATTGCATTGATTGTTCTTACCTTAAATCACAAAAGAAGTTCAAAGTGACTTCCTTGTGCTTGCAACTTCACATCTCGTTAACATGTTTCGAAATACTCGACGAAGCTCTTCTTGGGATATTGCCCAAATGAATTCTCGAATATTTCTTTAAGTTCTTCTGAAGTGTGCGGATAGTTTACATAAACTTTGTTCTTCAGCATGCCCCACAGGTAAAAATCGCACGGGTTTAAGTCTGGGGAACGCGGAGGCCACAGATCGATAACTTGTTCACCAAACACTTCTCTTGATGCTAACATCGACCGATCAGCTGTGTGAGCTGTAGCACTGTCTTGCATGAAGAAACCTCAAGTCGTTTCTTCGTCTGTCATTTCTTGGAAAAAGGGTCTAAGTATTAAATTTACATGATGTTCAGAATTTATGGTTTCATTATAAAAGATTGGCCCTATTATTCTCTTGGAGGTAACTGCACACCAGACTCCAACCTTAATG
>NW_019060657.1:1019063-1034659 GCF_000696155.1 Zootermopsis nevadensis | reverse complement strand
GAACTAACATTAAACGTTTCCAGAACCACCTGTAACATAGCCAAATAAACTTCATTTTGAGAGGGAAAAGAAATGAAGACTTAGAAATCATATACCAGTAGATGGGAAGACTGGTTTATTTGTTCCTTGTGTCAAAAATATGTTAATAATTACCTGAATAGTTTCAGAGTCAAGAAAGTATCTTGAATTAATTAATGCAGGTTTCTCCCCAATTGTCACAGGAAAATACACATATAAACAGGACAAAATAAATTATTATACACATGCTTCAATATTACTAATGAGTAATTATTTCATGTACTAGAGAAAATTAATATAACACAGAGGGACTGAACGTAACAGTCTCTCTAAAAACAAAAGTATTCCACATTCAATTAAACTTATACTGAATATAATTCTCATTATTGCCACATACAATTCCTGTCTAGCATTTACACTACACAATGATGATTCTTTGCTCAACAGTAATGGCCAATATGGGCTCATTATTCGGTTTGGATAGCCCTCCTGATGCACGAGGGTGCCCACTGGCACGCTTATATGTAAAGAGGCAATTCAAGGTAAACACGTTCAATCACTTCAAATGTGTGCATTTATTTTAATCATCCCAATTCCCTTTCTTAATGCTACCAGTTTCCTCTTACTAGTTACAACTTACCGCATCACCTCCAACCATACTTCCCTCACATTAATTTACTCTTAATTTATCAGTCACACCATTCTCTCTCTCTCTCTCTCTCATTTCTTTCAACTTACGCCATCTCAAACCATCTAAGCTTCAACCTGCTGTTTCCCCTTTCACTTTTTCTTCTGCCACGCCTCCATACCACATCAGCCCCACAGTCAATTTTTCTATCTGTTTCTGTGTTCTCATCCACCTTCTCCTCTGCAATGCCTGCTTCCTTCTTTGAACAGATTTTCCAGCTCGCACCTTTCACGAGTAGTCATAAAAATAAAATTCTGTCCACATCTCCCATCGGACTTCATGCAATGGTAAATAAACTTTCATTCGTCACAATAATCAACAATATTTAAGGTTCCCTTTTAATCAGTACCCAGTCTGAAGCCAAGAGCCGTACAATAATTTCTGAAGATATGGCGAATGCGTCTTTAGACTCAGTTCTGCTTCTCACAGTTCCAACTAAATTAATAATAAAATGCTTACTAAATGTAAAGAATAAATTTCTTTACATCACAGTAATTAAAAGTCACAACAGATATTTAACAACATCAGTCAATAAGTTAATACACCTATTTATTTGTTATATGCTACAATTATGAAAGACTTTAAAAGTATGAGGAGTGTTGATTCCATCAATATCAGCCACACCGACAGAATTAAGACTGCACTCAAATCGGACAACAGCACGTCGGTACTGCCGGAGACTGCGCACACAGTGACATGACATATAATAAGTTATTTCAGACAATACGAAGTCAAGTAGCCAATTATGTATGCGAGATTTGAAATTGTCATGAAGATGCTGATGCTGCTCTTCTGGGTTGTGACGCCAGGACGTGTAGGTAGATACCAACATTTCAGAGGAAGACAGGAGTACATTCCTCTGATATTTGTTGCATACCTATAGGACTACAACGCATTAAATCCCAAAAGGCTGACATTCGCAAATATGTATTAAATCTCTGTTAAACAAGTCCACGGAAATTCAAAGTGTGTATAGATCAAGCCACTCTTCAAAATCTTCTGAACATATTTAAAAATACTACTTCCTTCGCATAATGTAATACATTCCACGAGAACTACTTTCTCTGTCCAAGAGACATGAATTTTGAAAAGGTATAGAGTACAGCAACGATGGTCTATGTGATTATGAAGCAGGCTTAGAGACGTAAGAATTTGTTCAAAACAAAGGAGTGTTTTCGGTATATGAACAGCCAACAGAAGAATAAGAGTTTCTTAAAATTTTGGTCACTGCGTGTACACACACGTGAATACATATTACAGTGAGACAGTGAATGCTAAATCCAGATTATCAGATAAATGTCTTAATAATATCTCGTACAAACAGGCAAAAAATATACCATCTGCTTATAATTTGAACAGTCAATTGTATAGAAGAGAAATGGCATATCTTTCATACTGTGAAAGAGATTTTTTTGACAAATTAATTCCAGACTGGGACCAAAAAGTATCCAGAATGATATGTTTTTTTGATGTAAGTTGATATATTTCTTAAAAAACTTCTTTCACTTCCAGACATATAACAACTTCTATTCTAGCTCTGTCACTAATTTATTATTGGTTTCATTCCCAAGGAGATAAGTGAGAACTTGCATACGACTAGAATCTCATCTAACCCCTCGTAGTTATAGACAAAGAAATTCAGGTATGTGGTTCGGGTTGTACGAAGCCTACGATATGACACCAGGCTAAGGCATCTTCACATTACAGTAAATACAATACAAATGTTAACATTTCTTCGCTTAGTAATTATGAATTCGTAAAGTGCTAGAAAGTACTGAATTTTGTAAAACGTTACAAATTGAAATTATAAAATCTTATAATCCGTGGCGTAACAGCCCTCTGAGAGCCAAAGCCGACTAGCTGGCTGCCGGCCTCAAGTTCACATGCCCAAGCAGAGGTGAACGATCATCCAACCAGATACAGGATGACGCGTGGTCAGCACAACGAACCCCCAGACATTGCTAGTTTCGATGACCGGATTACGCTACCCATTGTAAATCCCCAATTTCCTCACGATGCTGGGTTGGCACCGGTCCCATACACCGGTCGGAAATCTCATGAGAAATTTCTTTTCCCCGAGACTTGAACCGGCGCACATCCGAAGCATGATGCCTCAGACAGCGTGGCTACGGCGCAGGACTAATTGCAATTATATAAAACATTAACTAAAAACAATTATTCAAATATACAAAATAAGAGACAAATGAAACTATTATGCACATGTAAATATAGAATGAGTACTGGAAACTGTGGCACAAGAAAATACTTCAAGCAGCTGCCAAATATAGTTTGGGTCAATAGAATTTCACTAATCAATTCTTTACAACGATAAATAAAAATGCCAATAATATCCTGTCATAAAATAGATACCCCTTAATTGCAAAGCTTGACTTACATGTTATGAGAAAACATGATCCCATAGAATTTTTTTTAAATGTGTACAAACCTTCAGGCATTCTTTCCTACCAGTCAAAAATTGGTCAATACTAAAGTTAATATACAAACATTATGCATACAGTGTCCACTAACCAAACATTTCCATCTAAAAAAATAAACCATTTTAAATATACAAATATAAATAGTGTTTAAAGACATTTAAGGGAGTATCGTATCACTTCTTACGAAAGGAAATTAATCTTACGCGGAACAAAAAAATCTGTCACTAAACACAAACTTAAACTTCACTTAACCTTAAAATTCACTTTGCCAATACCTTTTAGTCTATGCTGGCAGTAGTCTCCCTAGACAGATTGGTCGAGGGGGAGAGGTACCCTGGTCCTCCAGGTTGGGGGTTGGCCGCAAGGCTAACAACCTTACACCGTAAAAAGGAAGATGTTTCGAAGCCTCGATCAAAGCCTTGGACAGACGGACCTAACAGAGGACCGAATGGAAGAGGAGAATTGAGGAGGCCATGGACCGAATACGGACCGGAGAGCCACAGAAGAAGAATACCATTTTTAGTCAAAACTGTTAAATTATTATTTCAACTACTATTTTCTTAGGACCATCCTAATTCTTTTGTGCAGTAAGATGAAAGCTACTTTACCCTGTATAATTCCTGAAACACTACCATCCTGACTCTCAGAGCAGAGACCATACAAAATACCAAAGTGCACTCGGCAATATTAATTAATAAATAAAACTACTGGTAGACTGTGCGAGATACATAAGACATTTCACCGAGTGATAATTATTTCACAAGGGAAAGAATAAAGAAATAAGAAGTGGGAAAGGATTCGGAGTATGAGGGCTTACACAGGAATTATTATTATTTACATTTCCTCAGCCATTATGAACAACGATGGTTATGAAGTCTACACAAATACTCTTTCAGTAAGCCTAGTAATTTCCATCGCTATAAGTTTGTCAGTTTGTGGCTTCTTTTTGAGGAGTCCTTCATGTTCTTCTGACAAACCTCAAAGTGATCTAGGAACTTGAGATGGAGTCTCGGAGGAAATACCTGCCCACAACCCGGGCAGATTACGTCCTCCTGAGTCTGGGTCGCAACTCCCTCCTCAGAGTATCTTGCCTTCCACGGGACCGAACCTTTTCGAACGTTTGACGTGGTAACGTTACTCTCTGATTTCGTCAGATTTCCAGATGATAACGTCTTGAACGACTTCTTCTCTTCAAAAACATCTTTTGTGAAATTGTAGGTCACTGGTGGACCTACCACTGAGGACAAACCTGAATCAAGAGACCATTGGGAAATCGCTGGATTCTCCTCAATCTCGCTACCAAACTGTATCTTCTCAGATATCGGCAAGGACGACGACTTGACAACCGATCTCTGCGAGAAGGACGTGACGGCAGCCAAACCACTGGCGCTAAAGCCAATGGTCACACCACTGGCTGAAGAATCCATTGACTTATCATCTGCCGTAAGGTTGCTGCCACTATTGGCAGGGGAGACGTGTAATACGGAGTACCTGTACTCGTGCCCCGAGTCGTCCTCAGGAGCAATGTTAAGCTCCAAAGCTTTCTCTCTTCCTTCTACTATTTCAGCACAGGAGCTTGCTACTTTAACTGTATGGGATAGATTGTTGTTGCCATCTGACTTTGTTCTGTGCATTATTTCCTCCTGAACGTCCTCATTAAGTGACAAAGGCGGAGGAGACTCGTCCACAGACGAAGATCTGGACCTCGGCATCTCACCACGAGATACTGCAGTTTTCTCTAAGTCATCACCAACCGCTTCATCACCATCAGTCACAAGGTCATCACCAAAATACACGGTTGTTCCTCTGGACAGGAGGTGACCCTGCGGGAGAAAGACAAATGACGTTCAAGAAATTATTCCCCAGATATTTTTTAACCCCCACTTAATGGTACCTAGACCTTGTTGTCGTGGTGGGGTTTGAGTACCTCAGTGACCCCAAGAGCTACTGGTAGGGCCTCCCTAGCCAGATTGGTCCAGGGGGAGAGGTACCCTGGTCCTCCAGGTTGGGGGTTGGTCGCAAGGCTAACAACCTTGCACCATAAAAAGGAAGATGTTTCGGAACCTCGATTAAAGCCTCGGACAGACGGACCTAACAGAGGACCGAATGGAAGAGGAGAACTGAAGACGTGACGGACCGAATACGGACCGGAGAGCCATAGGAGAAGAAGAAGAAGAAGAAGATATTTTTGAGCATGGACAATTGATAATAAACATATAATACCAGACTTGAAATTTTTCTGCTTCTTGACAAACTGAAACACAGGGTTGAAACATTTCAACCGTGTTTCAGCACGAAGCGACGCTTCACACATTAACAATACATGGGGACGAATGAAAACTCACAGACATGGGTTTGTCCACCCATCCGCTCTTTCTCTTTTAAATGACTCTTAATGTGCTATGGTCTAGAACAGTGGTATTCAACCTTTTTTTGTTCGTGTACCCCCAGATATAATTTCTCTTCAACTTTGTACCCCCAAAGTTGTTGATGTATAATTCAAGTTATACATAGTATATAATCTACATCTAAAATAAATTAAATAAATTGGATTACTGATTATTCAGTGTATATCATAAAATAATATATATTTTTTTAAATTTCACGTACCCCCTAAGATGTCTTCGCGTACCCCAGGTTGAATACCACTGGTATAGAGGGTTCTACTGCATTTTGCTTTTACAACTTCTAACAGAACACACCCTTCAGTTAATACTTTGACTAACCTAACCTAACCACATGGGCACCTGCTATCTATTTACGATGTGAGAGGACTTCATACAACAAATGTCAACTCTGATGAGTCGGGTGTTTGATCAAATGATCATTTCGATGACTGAGCAGTCGTATCAAACAACTGTTGGAATTTAGTTTGATACACAACTGTAAGTTTCGGTAGCAGAGTACGTGTTTTTCAAGAAAATGGGGGGAGGGGAGAAATAGAAGAGAAGAACAACAAAAATGTTTCAAGAAATTTAAGAAGGAGGTACAACACCGTCTAATGTATCTGATATGAATTGCAAACAAAGACAAAATAAAAAAAGACTATTTTTTTTTACTTTTCTTTCAATTGGTCTCTTCCATTTAGATTCTCTGACCACAATTTTGTATACATCTCTAATCTCTCCCATACGTGCTATATGCTAATCGCCGCCTCATTCGCCTGATCAGATCCAGGCAAAATATAATAAAAAATGGCTTATCAGAATTCTCAGCTAGCTGGAGAGATGTACATACAGAAGCGCAAGGAAGATGTACCGAAGTTCTGTAGGTTTTTGGGTTTTCCCTGTGACAGTGGCTGCCAGCTGTTGCAGCGCCGCAATGGCCGGCTTCGCACGCGTAGGCGGCGCAACAGTGAACGCAGTGGACAAGCTGCTTGTGCGGTCGCCCTTCCCTCAGCTGCGGAACACAGAACGGCACAAGCTATTAAAACCAGAGCAGCATATATTTCGTTACGGAGCGATGATACCAATGATTACATTAAATTTTACGCTTCCTCCTCATCTATCAATATGTAATGACGCAGAGAATGAATAAGAATTATGTGACGACGAAATATGAAGCACTTTACAGCAAAGCCCATGATAAAGTTGATAATGCATCCAGCACCTTGAGTTTCAAACTGTGGACATCCCTCTTCAACTCCTTCACCAGGCGCTCCAACGCAGCCTTGTCATGTAACGCTTGCTGTTTCTCGCTGCGCTCTGCCTCCCAGTCGTCACGGTGCGCCTTCACTTGAAATTCCAGTACTTCCACGTGTTCCCGGTGCTCCTGCTCCAGCCGTTCCAACTGCTTCTGTAGTTTTTCAAGTTCCTCCTTCAGGGACGCGTTCTCGGCTTGCACGTCTTCCAAAGTCTTGTGATGGCCTGGCGTTACCTGACAATGCAGAGGCGTGTGATTAAGAGTCAGTAAAAGATTCATTAAACATTACATGAGATATCACTCGATCACGTGTCACAAAATATTGTTTGCGGTTACATCTCTCATCAGCGTAACATATCGATCTGTTTTACAGCTTCCCTCGGACCAATTTAATTTAAGAATTATTTCTGGCTACTGAAGACACAAAATTCAGGTAAATTAGTCAGAAGTCATTTAAACCGAGAGAGAAATATTTGACTTATCCCACAGAAACCTCGCCGTCGCCAATCTGTCCTAACTGTCCGATCTCTAAGTTAGTCGCATAACCGGTTCTTAACCTCACATTACTAGAGGATGCATTTATTTGAGGGAAAACACTTTTGTGCAGATATCTAACAACGTTCCGAGAGGTGGCAGACGGCAACGAGCACCTCTGAAGGCATACAAAACTTCTCCTCAAGACTGAACTGCAAAATGGCTAAAGTATTCTTCTGGTAGCATCTCAACGTCATGGGCTATAAGAACCACCGCAATAAGACTTTCATCACCGTAACAAGACTGGCTCCAGGGACCACCGTCCCCTATCCGAGCGCCGGGCAAGCGGTTGGAACGCGCCAAACCTTACCCCATCATCCGACGTCAATGTTAAGAATGAACGTAACTTTAAATGTCTCTTCATTACGTGTGTTCATGTGCAACGACAATTCTTACTCAATTAGCTCAAGACGTGGGACGTCTTGCGTGTTATACCAACGTCAAACTTCCAAGGAGTAGTTACCTGCTGCACGGATGGAAATGCTCTGCATTCAACGATCTTATTCATCTGTTCCTGCTGCTCCTGTATGGTGGACAGAAGACGCTGGACGTACATCTGCCTGTCATTGTTGTATTTTTGCCAACGCTTGTTCACCTCCGTAACCTGCGCCAAAAATTGATTACTTCCTAATTTTTCAAAATAACAGCTCTATTATTACACATATTATTAACATATTCTAACATTAATTAACCGACATAATAGCCTTTAAGTAGGCCATGTCATAGGTCAGATGACTAAGGCACTGGCTCTTCACCAAGGAGACCCGGGTTCAATCCCAGATCACTTCACATCAGATAAACAGTGAATTTTTTACAGGAAACTGCCCACATAGATAATGACCTTACGTTAACGCACAGTGACCTGTGATCAAAGACTACACTATTGAGAATAAAAAAAGAGTAAAATGTTTAATATTGTTTCTTATATACTTCGAGCAAAACCTCGAACACCTACGAAATACTCACATCTGTAATTACTGCTTGCAACTTGTAATTTTCTTCCTGAACAGCTCTGAAGTTTTTCTTGAGCTCATCAACTTCTGTCATTGGACTATCACCGTTGCTCTGTAACACAGATACGATAAATGAGTAAAAGCCTTCGTTAAACACCACGAGGATGCACTCCGAAGCCTGTGACTATAATTCCATTACTTACGAACAGAATGTCACGAGATAAAAAGAAAAGAGATGATAATTTCTCCAGATCACAAAACAAAACTGCGATAATACCAAACATAGTTCACGTGGCCGAATTTATGTTGGTATGAAAACAACAGATCCCTGAGAAATGTTGCCAAGAGTTTGGATGAATGTTTGCTTCAGTGGTAAAAGGGGTTCATGTCATCTCCATGTTTGTTACAAAGACAACACTGTCTTTATTAAGTACTAATTTAGAAATAGGGGTGTCAAAACTGTTTTCAACCCCAAATTTAAGGAACACGACTGCGGGCAGAATGTGCCTCCAGTCACGATGACGAGGACTGCCTGCCCTCTGGAAAGGTACGTCATGCAGTCTGGGTAAGAATTTTACTGATGTTTTTTTAGACGTGTTTACTGCCTCCATCATCAGGGCGATCGCCTTAAGCACCTCTGAAAACTAGCAGACTACATGTCGCAACATCCAACATGACTGTCATTTGTTTTATTTGTTGCCGTGAGAACCTAAGATCTCACCTATTAAAGAAACAGTTCTCCCACAGTTGCTGAAGCCTGACTGAGAATATTCGTATAACCTGGATTCTGACATCCATAGGGAAAATGAAATGGCAATTTGTTGCGGTATTTTTATGTAGAGTCTAAATACGATATCGACCTCCCATGAGAAGTAGGCAGTGATTGGTCTTCTGTCGCAACAAGGAAAAGTGCGCAGGCCAATCCGCGACTGGAACAAACAGATCAGGATGAGACAGGTCTGTGGTACTTCCTCAAGACAGCACTCAGAAAAAAACAGGGGAAGGGGGGGGGGGTTTGCCCGTCGGAATGATCTGCCAAATCGTAACAAAGCAGCGTTCATCACACCCCGATTTTTAGACGGTCAGGAGAGGAGCATTTTCATTGCCACAACAAAAACAACGAACGCCTCGTTCTGTCCGTTCGTGAACGGGGTTTTAGTAATATTTCAAATTGCGTAAACAGGAAATGTCATCTCGGCCATCACGAATAATAATAATAAAAAAAGTGGTTGCCATATTACTTGCGATTTAAATGCAGTCTTATATTTATTTCCATAAACATTCGACAAATTGAACAAAAAAAACTACGTAAAATGATAGTATTTTGAGAAATTACCTATTTAACATTACGTAACTTAATATGAACCTTTTTAAACATCTAAAAGAACTATAACATTGTTTATATGACCCTAATGTGTTGAAATACAGCCACGGTTGTCTAGCGGTTAGAACGCTGGCCTTGTAATCCTGGGGGGTCTCGGGTTCGATTCCTGGCGGTGCCCGAATTTATAACTCGTGTTGGGCAAGGCCGTGGTCTAGGCAACACGGAGTTTTCCTCCGGGGGCTTCCCCCGGTTCTCCGTGGCATCCCAACAATTACTCCATTCACACACAGAAGAAGGCAATGGCAAACCACTTCTGGATCATCTGCCAAGAACGTATATGAACAGGTCCCAGTCCGAGAAAAGGGTGGAAGGATCCTGTTCATATGGACCTGTCGTCAGACAGAACACTAAATAAATAAAATGTGTTGAAATGAAGTGCATTTGGAAACATAGAAACCTAATTTTTTTTAATATTGTTGTAGCAAAGTTAATGAAAACTCCTTAGTTTCTTTACACATTAATACTGAATGGCTAAACTGTAATTTCCCAGTATTCGTATTTACTCAAAGCCTCAGTCCCAGTTTATCAGTCGAAAAAATAATCCTGATGGAATCACACCAAAACAGAACGAAAAAAAGGGGGCCCCCCCCCCCCCGAGCCAGCGGTATGCAGCAGAGAATACTGAAGTTACATTAGAGGATTTACAAATAGCGTGTTTGTAAACTGTGGTGAGAAATGTTATCGATTTATTGAGGTAAATTTGCATTATATAGGGAGTATATACATTGTAAAATATTCAATGTTCAAAAAATCCATTTTCGCACAGAGGACTGACCTGGGTGTGGTGGACTGTGGCACCGGGACTTTATCAGAGTCCATTTCCCCCTCTTCCAGTGGTCCAGCACCATCGTTGAAAATAATTCATAACATAGTCCAGTGGTATTCAATTTGGGGTACGCGAAGACATCTTAGGGGGTACGTGAAATTTAAAAAATATATTATTTTATGATAAACACTGAAAAATCAGTAATTTTATTTATTTTAGATGTAATTATATACTACGTTTAACTTGAATTAGACACCAACAACTTTGGGGGTACAAAGTTGAAGATAAATTATATCTGGGGGTACGCGAACAAAAAAGGTTGAATACCACTGACATAGTCGAACGTTCTACAGGTTGTCCAACACAAAAAAGCAGGAGTCTGATGGAAGTTCGTCTTTCACCATGAATAAAGAACACAGATTACCCACTTTCATTATTATTTCCTGCGAAATGTTAAACGCAATTTAAATATCTTTTCCTCAATCGATACTGATAATAGTGTCGATAACGGATGATTAACAAACGCTGGGGGGCGAAATCAGAACGGGGAACCCCTGAAATTTCAAACGTCGACTTCCTCATTCGTTGGTGGTAATGCACGACTAAGAGACTTGGACGAAATCAGATAATTTCTTAACCAAAACGAGAGCCAAAGGACCGACATACATTACCCAGCTACTTAAGACTTATTTTGACCCATATAAAAGCTTCGATGCTTAAATGTAATTACGCAATTCTCGGGCACCGTTACGTTAAGTCTCCTAGTCGGAACCTCATCTTAATAAAACATCCTTCAACCATAAGACAACGGCAGAAAACTTCGTGAGGGCAAGGACCGTAAGAAGTTAACAATTTTACTTAATTGCGCACTGGTAATCAAAGTGAAATAATGGACAAGACTCAGCACTTAATTTTACTCACATCTGCTGGCTACCCCTTGATATTTACCCAGATGCAGCACTGCGTCTCCCCAGGGTGGCAAACGTGGGCGAGAGGTCCAGCAGCTCTGGGCTGTTATACCTTACGGTCAGAACGTTTTCCTGGAGTCCTTACCCTCTACCCTTCTCTGAATTCTTTTACCTGTGAGTCCATGATCACGTCTTATCATTTCTCAGCATCTTGCGTCTCTGCAGTTCTATTTCGATCCCTGCACAAAATGGACCACGTTCTAAAGCCTACTTGTAATCGTACTGCAGCAATTGCCACACACCAACGCAACACCGGCGCACACTAAGTCACCAGCTCACAGATAACAGAACAAGTGTTTACCGAAATTTAGACAAGCTTAAATTCCTCCGCCTTTATCAAACCCGAAGATCCATTACCATGTTCACGTGAAGGAGCCACTGGAAAAAGACCTCGAAATCACGTGAATCCACGTGACAAGGAGCCACTGGAAAAAGACCTCGAAGTCACGTGAATCCACGTGACAGGAGGGTAGTACTAAATAGTTCTTGTGTAAATAGGGTTACAAGGTAAAGGATTGAATTCATCTGGCTTCTGGAGACCTGCATGCGGGGGGGGGGTTAAATTGCATTAAGCGAAAGGCAAGTCACAGAAGACATCCCATCTGCGTTTAGATCCCATCCGTGGTCTGTCCCCTTCAGTTTTCACACTAAAATTCTGTGTGCATCTAACAACGTGCATGCTACATTCCATACCAATCTCACCCTCCTTAAACTTATCGCCCTAATAATATTCGGCGAAGAGTGCAATTCTCTCCAAGTTCATGTCCATATGAAGAAGGAAAACATAAAAATACTTCTCAATGACTAGTTCAGCGACGACGGAGGACAAGATATGTTTTATCTGTTCTATTACTTATTTATA
Source organism: Zootermopsis nevadensis (assembly GCF_000696155.1). Next base: position 1,022,406 of record NW_019060657.1, on the reverse strand, counting down.
AATTATTTAACGGGGAGACTAAGGACAACCACGAGACACATTAGCGAGGATAACGGATTTAAAACCCGGTATTTTAATCGAGTACGTCACCTACAGTAGGGAGACATTTACTATGGGCGATTCTGTAACTGTCCAAACATGGTGCAGACGTGACATGTCGACGATAATATAAAACAGCAACATGTGTTACCATAAACGAAAGCCAGAGTGACGTAGGAAGTTTAGTCGCGTAGTTAAGCTTGTGCAACCTCACACTGGACTGCATCACAGGCCTCGAGGGGGCTCCCGCTTCGAAGACCAAGGACAGAGCCGACAGTATCCAAAGTCCACTAACTATTAACAGGCCACGTGTGTCGCTTGCGACAGGTGTCTTTTTGACAGACCGTCTTCGGGGGTGTTGCAGTGCGTAAGTGACATCTCAGCATTTCCTACTTAAACCATTACAGCCGACGCTCGTCTAGAAACATTTTCAAAAAAACCCGAAAGAAAAGAAAATACGTCTCCATGGCAACGATCAATTGGTAAATCCTGCTTGGAGTAATGATCTCTGCATTATTCTGAGAACCACAGAATGCAATCTGTGGGCAAAAACGCAGAAGAATTACTGACTGTTAAAGCAGATGGTACATTTTCATCCCGGGGTTTGAAGAGCTTATATATAAGATATTGTAGGTGCGTCATATTGTGATTTTATTTAAAAATAGTATTAAAATATATTAAAATTGTCCGTCAATGTCGGACAATTTTAATATATTTTAAGCTTATATATATGAAAAATAACACGGAAAGAAATTTCAACGACTGTAATAAGAAGACAGTCTTATTAACCAGCAAATGCAACCTCATATCATAGACAAATTATTGAATTAACCACAGCCGATACGATCAAAAAATTAAACTTACGTCTCGCAAGCCTTAAAAAATAAAAAAGTACATAAACAATGGAAGGAAAATAAACAGACAACAAGAATTGTAAATACTGCCGGTAAAAACGGACATCAAACATGCGTACAGACGAACACAAAACAACCTCGCCATTACGCGTTCAATCACAAACGCAAAATCCCATCAAAAGCATTCCTTTCTGAACATAAATTCTCGTCTCGTGTCAGCTTCACGGACAAGCCTATCCACAGAGAGAGCACTTCAGGTATGTTGTTTGATGATTATCTGAATCTCTAGCAGGAAATCTTGGGACACTTTTCCTTGTGCGTTACGTAACTAAGCCTCGTGCTAGTCCACACGAGCTACAGGCAACCCTCAGAGCAGCAAATCTCTTTAGCACCTTCGTTCAGTGAACTGTGCACACGCGAGTCCAATTACGGGAGAAACTGGTCTGTTACGATATTATTTATGAATTCCGTCCGTACCGCGAAGAAAACACTACACCTCACCATTACGAAAATCAGCTGGTTAACCCTTTGAAGCCGAAGCTCGTCTTCATAATATTTACGAATCCAGACCGTACCGCGAAGAAAACACTTCACTTAACCATTAGAAGTCGAATCAGGCGGTACCACATAAGATTTAACAAAAGGACATCCCGGTCGAAGCCTTAATAGTCACACGCTGTCCTTTCACGCATATGCTCAATAACGACTTAAAATACGCCACGGTAATTACTTTTAACCAAAGTTCCAAATTATTCTATATTCTGACGTCATAGCCTAAGAACAAGTATGATGAAGGAACAAAACCATGTCTTGATCAAGAAATGTGTAATAGAATATTCGGTGAGAACATTAGTTATTTCGAAAATCAGGTCACTAGAACGACTGGTGAGATAATTCTGAAAAAAGCATACATTAGAAACGAGGAAAGTGAGAACCGGGCAGACCCAGAAGAAGATGGAAGAAACCACGTTTCCCTAACGGAGAAACAGATCTTGAAGGTCTAACCCATGTTCACAGAGGATACGGACAATTAGATTATTACATCAACGATGACTCATTACACTGTAATTATTGTACATGAGTGTGTACAGATGACACATGCATTGCTTCATGAAGAAGGCAGTCACTGGCGTTTAAAAATGCACCGCCCCCTGTTCATTTATATAATTATTCTCGTTACGGGTGTAAGGATATTCATGCATCTTCGCGTTTAAAATTTGCATTAACACTTTTTCCCAAGACCGTAAACTCCACAAACATCTACCAATAAAGTATAAAGATAATTAAACTAGGGCAAACGCTATATAACCCGACGAAGCCAAGTGGTCGCGTTGGTTCAACGCCTGGAGTGACGTAATGTGTTACACACATCTTTAGGGCACATACACGTACTCAAGACGCCATTTCACTTATTAATTTGTTTGTTCGCGATGTTTACGGGAGGAGCAGGTTCGTGCATAATTCATGGCACTTTCCTACTGAACGTTTCAGGACATCATTTTGACTGACGGGTTACCGTAGTACGATACAAACTATTACCATTATTATTTCTTGAAAATAACCTTCCTTCTTATCTCACAAGTTTGCCACGTTATTATCGACTATCGATTGTAAACACGTTATTATCGATTGTAAAGAATTATGGGTTCTGCACGGCCGACATTGGCATAACAATCGATTTCGTGAAAAGAGACCAATAATCGATGTTGTTAAGAATGAGTCTTTCCGAGAAAGACATCTGTTTTTGTTATTTCTTCACTGCTGATGTTTAACCACTGATTTTTACCGGAAACTTCTGGTGTCAAAACCTGTACAAAAGGGCAGCGCGAATAGAGACAGTGGCAGATATGTGTTGGCTGACAACATCACAAACACCACCTCATAAAAAGTAAGCTTTAAGTGAGGAAATAACATAATATTTACATTCTCTTCGTTTTCCTTATTCCTTGGATTGTACACAAGACATTCTTTCACCCGTGTTATCAAGGAGGCGTCACATTTGGCATCATCAGACAGAAAAAACGTGTATCGGCCATACATACTGCATATACTGTGCCGACAGAGGGATATTGAAGCTGGTCTATTCGGCAGCAGCGCCGTATGAAACTGTAGTCAGATACCACGTTATCGCAGGAACATACTGTCCTCCATCTTCGGGGCTTAAGACGGAGGTAATATGTTCTCCGAAACGTTGGTATCTATCACATGGTCTAAGGCCCCGAAAACCTCAAAGCACGAAATTCGCAAGTCTTAAAAATTCACCATTTAATTTTCATTACATATGCCAACTCACGGTAATGACAAAACAAACAGGAGATTAAAATATATTTGTGGATACTTTACACCAGGGGTGGCCAACCCGCGGCCCGCATGTGGCCCGCCTTGAACATTTTTCCGGCCCGCGAGATTCATCACACTTTTACAAAATATATTTATTTTATAATGGCCAA
>NW_019060657.1:967183-1004063 GCF_000696155.1 Zootermopsis nevadensis | reverse complement strand
TGCAGGTAGGACATGTCCAGCCGGCTGCTACGCAGAACTCGACGGCGTCGGGACGACAGGTCGTCGTCCTCGTCCATTCCAAACCACATCTCCATCTTCACTCGGAAATTTCACTTAAGGACATCGCAAGAGCCAAGGCGAGGAGCCACGAAGTGTTCGGAGAAAATAGCTGAAACTTGTTCACGTAACCAACTCTTTTCAGTTCTCTTTTAGTTCAAGAGACTTCCGTTTACATAAACACTTTACTCACTAATTAACCAATTCGATGTTGTTCTCTGCTGTGTAACAAATTAATTATTACTAACGTTCAACATGTAGTACGAATTCAAATAATAAAAAAACAAACATATTATATGCTAGTGCCTATAATAATTACGCCAATCGTCTAACAGCAAATTTCAACGGGTGAGATATAATTACGAGCCACGACTTGGTTCGGCTGAAATTTTTAAATTAACAGAAAACTTCAATATTGAGGAAAAGAAAACGTTCCGAAAAATACAGAGCGATAATTTATAGACCCTAATCCAACTTCTGGATTTCTCTAAAAAGACTTCATCACCAAAATTGTGTACGCATTCCTTCCTACTTCACGACACATGCGCAAAATAACCCTATTGCAGCCTCCGGATTATATTACATTATCAAATGCATTCTACAAAATCAATTTGTTTTAACCATTTAAAGTTCGTCTAATAACATTTAAAAAATTCGGCGAAGTTTTAGGTTCTCAGGGCGGCGACGAGTATGAAGATTCTTGCTGCCTTAATCATCAGTGTGATAAATTTGAAAACAGATTTTGTAATAAGGAAGTTATCTAAGTCAAAGGTTCTTCACCTTCTTCAGGTCTACATCAATTTCACGCCTTCCTTATCGACTTTTTGACAGCAAGATTAAGAAGGCGGAGGTCAAACTTCTTGGAACTTAATTTTAAAACTCAACAAAAAGAGTCGTGCTTTCCGATATCAGAAATTTCTGTCACGTGTATCAAATATTTTTCGGAAAACAGAGAAACACAATATTAAAAAAAAATATGTAATCGAACCGCATAAAACTTACGAGACCGCGGATCCAAAACCCTTGATGTAAGTCATAAGTGCAGATAATTAACCGAACTTAACATATTAAATCACTTAAATGAGTCTTCAACCAAACGACTGATCAACCAAGCAACTGTCTAGTATCAGAATCCGATGGTTCAAAACCACGATCACAAAATATTGGAAACATAAATTGCACATTGCCAGAATCTATTTCTTAAACCATTCTAGTATCATCCTTCTGTCTGCCGATAGACCATGCCCTAAATGAAGTCTCCACAAAGATCAGTGTGAATTTCTTCCTCATTTACACTCAATCTACATGCCCTGCCCATCGTAACCTGTTTATCAAGTTATGTCGAGCACTGACACATACAAATCACGTACGTAAATGAAATGCTTCTACTCTGATAAGTTATGTATAGAACACAGAGCGGTTTTCCGAACACGTACGACCGTAGAACACAGACTGTCTAACTTTCAGCACAATCCCGAAACACGAGAGACAGAGACAACTCACTAGACGCACAGCGTTCATTGTGAAGCCCTGGTTCTGCATGCCACTCTCATGAATCTCTTGGCTGGCGCTCTGCCCCAAATCAACACCACGGGAGACGCCGCCAGCGTCGCGACGCACATGTGTCTGGGAGGGGGGGGGAGAGAGAGGGTTGGAATTCTCTACAGCCTTTACGCAAAATATACCTTGTTTACTGACGGTGCACAGTCAGAACCACGTGGACTGGCTGGGCGACAGTGAATCATTAAACAGTCTGCTTCTAATGTTGACCAGAGGTTCATCACCGCGTTAACAAAAGTCCACCAGTAGACCACATCCAGTTATCCCATGTAAAATACATTTTTTTAATATTATATTCCGATCTGGGCCTACGTATCCGAAGTGTTCTATCTAGGAGTTTTCCGACCCAAATATTATCCCATAACGTATTTCCACCATGCGTGCTACTCGACCCGCCCATCAAACCCGCGTGAACGTCACCCTAACAGTACTTGCCTAAGAGGAGAAACTGTGAGAAGAATTTATTTCAAATTCAAGTCCTAGCACGTCCTTGATGCGTGGATTCCAAGTACCAGTGCTTTAATATGTCGGCCTAATGTACGTGCTGTTCCGCTGTGATTGGCGTATTACGTGCAGGTTCCAAAACCTTCGTCATCTTGTTCCTCTCAAATAAAATACACAGTCAAATCTGTGACCAAAGTTGTTCGTATTTCGAAGCTTTTGCCGGGGAACAGCGGAAATTCTCATTAATGCATCTCGTACAAAATAATTTTTGAATAATCAGACTATTGGTGGCCACCATAACATTTGGACCGGGGGGGGGGCAGCTTCACGGAAAGTATTTGATTGCTCTGACAAGGATATTTAAGAATGGAGCAGACCACGGTAAAAACGTCGTTCATATATTTCCACTGTTCTTCACTAACGACGTGTTTTCTGCGATATTTTGATTTATATTTACATTGCAGAATATTATATTAAGGTGATGGGTAGGGCGGAGGAGACTGGGAACTGGAGGGGTTTGACCGGAAGCAAGGCATTTTCTACGAGGCACCGGGTGTTTCGGACACCATGAACCTGATTTTCTATCGGAATCAATAACTTTCCGGAGGTTCTGTCTCCGAGAAGAGCCCACTTTTCTTTTACGTTGTCATTCTATCCACGACGCGCGCTTTTACGTATTACCGATTTTTGAGCACCATACGATTAATTTTTCGAAACAGAAAAAAAAAATTATCCTAGGGTTGTCCCTCCAAGAGTCATTCACTATGACTCACCGTTCGAAAAACACACGGCGAAGGCATCACGAAATATTTTTACTGTAAACATCATTAGACTTCCGACATGTCTGCTCACAAATCTACCAAGAATTTTCCATAGTCGACCGCCTTCGGACACGGAGCAAACTGACAGGCGACTTCTCTCATCGGCGAGTTCCTGACAGAGACAACATAAAATAACAAGACTGCACCATTCCACTTTAAGGCTTTGACCGGGATGTTCTTTTGTTAAATCTTATGTGGTACCGCCTGATTCGACTTCTAATGGTTAAGTGAAGTGTTTTCTTCGCGGTACGGTCTGGATTCGTAAATATTATGAAGACGAGCTTCGGCTTCAAAGGGTTAACCAGCTGATTTTCGTAATGGTGAGGTGTAGTGTTTTCTTCGCGGTACGGACTGAATTCATAAATAATATTCAGACGATCTTCGGCTTCGAAGGGTTAATCATACGTGTCAAGGTTCAATAATTCAGTTTGTTCAGGCAAGTTTCCATGCAAGTGTTGCGTGTACATCAGCATATGTGGAAATAACCAAAATATCCACTTTGAGCTGAATCACCAGCACGCAAATAGCCGAGATCCGGTCCGGACCAAACTCGACACTCCGCGGATCCGCTGAGACTGACTTCGTCTCGGCGATGATTAGATGCGACGACGACGACGACGACGACTAATTCAGTCGCCGGACAAAGTCCTCTGTCATCGGCGTCTGGATCGACCTATTATTAGATCGGTCTCAAGGTTACCGCAAACTAATATAGCCTAAATTAACTATATTTTATCTGTGAATTGCACAGAGCATGACGTAAACGGTGTCGGACGACGCCAAATCGGCCTCAGCTGTCACTTCAGTAATAGCGTCTGACTTTAGTCAAATTTACAAGGCGGTTTGACCATTCTAATCAACACACTGGACCTACGGGGTCGATCCATGTGACAGCCAAAATCCGGCTACGCCCTGCCTGTTCATAGAAATTCGAATGCAACCAACATACAAAGTACATAATCAAAGCACCGGATAGTGTCATCACACTTTTACATGACTGTACATTCACTCACCCAGTCTACGGTGCAGGAAATCCTTTGAAAAGTCGATTGTATACTTGGCTTGTCAAATAATAGCCCATTTTCTTTATAGAATCAACGTTCATCACCGTATTCACTAAAGCCGGCCACGGGACTCTATCCTGAGCCAGCTTCATCCAGTTCGCTCCATCGATTCCTAAGGTCAACCTTGACATTATCCTCCCATCTACGCCGAGGTCTTCCCAGCTAACTCCTCCCTTTAAAACTCCCAACCAGTGACCTGTAAATTCCCCTACATAACTTTACATACGTCTGAATATTAACTCCAAGTACAAGGTAGTATATTTGCGTCATATTGTGAATTAGGTTAATATTTTAATATTTTCCGTCAAATCACAATTTTAATAAGATAATAAAATATAAAATATTTAAAATATCATTTCACGTCCTGAGGACGGTTAAATATAACCGAAACATGTCGTAAGAGACGTTCCAATTTGTAAATCGATCATTCGATGCGGAACGTGAAATGATATTTTAAATATTTTATATTTTATTATCTTATTAAAATTGTGATTTGACGGAAAATATTAAAATATTAATCCAAGTACAAGGTTTTCCTTCGCCAGTTAATATAACTTACAGCTGTTTAAGATATTCCCTGCGTTTACAGACATCTAAGGTTCATCACCGTGTTCACAAAATCTTGCATTTGGCAAGTCAAAAGTATTCATAGCCCATTTTTCATACATATTCATATTTTAACATACTTTTAACATTCCTGTATCAGACATCTCTCAACTAGTCTGTCCTGAGGATTACCAACCAGAATTCGGTGTCATTTCTAGCTTTCACCAAACCCCGCCAATGTGACCAGTTTCTTCAGTTCACCCAAAGCGCAGATCTGTAGTCCACGTGACTTGCTTCCACAGCTGATACTTCGCGGGCAGAAACTTCCTTCTCATAACTTAAATGCAAGTTTGCTTAAGTGTGAGCAAACACGAATCAATCACTGTCAGATTCGCGCGAAGGATTTTTCCTGTTACTCCACGCTCCAGATCATTTCCACTCGAAGGTTTTCAGAACCGATCGCTGTCCTTGTGTTCCATCATCCTGAAAACCACGAATGTCGACGTCTCCCCCCCCCCCCCCCCCCCCCAAAAGGTAAGGATCTGCTGTAGTACAAAAATACCAAGATACCTGTTGAATGAAGCACAGTGCCACTTCTTTTTTAATATTATCTTTGGCATCTAGCACAGGGCAACAAGTGGAAAAATCATTAAAGTGGACGGTCAAGACATAGGAAATTATCAAAGGGCCCACGGCGGGGGGTCGCGAACCATTGGCACAAAAAAGTAAGGCTAATTTTATGACGTTGTATCAACCGTTGAGTTTAAAAAGCGATGTGGTAAGATAGTTATGAACGACAAACAGGAAAGGAAGGTCATGGCTTCCTTTACTGCACTGTTCCCGCATTTGCGTAAATGTGCTGACAGCCTCAATTACTGTGACAGGATTCGAACCAAGTTACCAGCAGGACAGCACAGTTTAATGCTCTTTACTTGTCATGGTTCTTAATAAGTTCCTTCTGAACATCTCAAAGGGAGAATTTTGTTAGAATTTCTTCCGCAGTGGCTTATAATGCTGAACAAAGCAGCCCCGAAGACATGCTTTAAACTTTTCCCCCTGAAAAAAGAAGAAACAGAGAGAAACAAGAAAGGAAATGAAGGAAGGATCGGAAAAAAAAAGATTTCGTATCTTTGTGCCTCAAGGATATCTTAATATCCTGTAGATATTCACTTCGTTCTGCATACAAGTGATACGGTAATCGTAATTCACTGATATAGTTTCGTGCTTTTCCTCGGTTGTACTGAATAGGCTTACTTTAACCTGATACCGTCACAACTTATCGACTCTTCTACGATATTCAAACACGAATTTAGGCTTTTCAACGACGTATTCAATGCTTCCTTTACATAATACTGCTTTGCATACTTTATAAAAAATATGTAAGAAAAAAAGTTCGCTTATTTATCGCAGATAAATTCAAAAAGAAAGACAGCTCTTAGATACATAAAAAAAGTTCCTTACATAATTATTACGTAAATTATGCAAGGAAGTAACTGCAGCTGATATCCAACCCAGTGTTGGTGAATAAAACCTGGAGACAGCGTGTATATTACACACAAAGCTACTTCCCCCTCGTAAGCTTTACAAAGTTGAGTCAAATCTGAAAGTGTCCAACCAACACACCAATGTGAGGTAACTAGACTGGCTCACGCTAAGTATAGAACTATGCACCTCTGAATGTATTGCCAATCGCCAAAACTCTCCTGCCCTTTGCTTCAAGCGGTCAATACACTACTAATTAGTTTGAGAGACACCCAAAATGTGACTGGCTACAGACTGAAACTCCCAAAGAACGTCGGATGGCGTTTCTCCATTTCTTACGTTCAGAACGGCGAAATGGTTCATTTAACGTCAACAAATCATTTACTAACAAAAATTATACTTTGCCAGCTAGCTCACTACAAGCTTGACTTACATTACTGGATGATAAAAGCTCGTAACTGTAATGTGAGCATGTTTTTGTAAAACAGGGATTCCCCACTCAAGACGCCAGCGTTATTACTGCCATCTGTTGGACTACACTTCAGCTCGTGGCGAATTAACGTACTCTTCAGGACGTCCACAAAGTGTCTTCGTTAAAAAATGCACACATTGTATTTCTACGTTTACGTATTAAACGAAACTCACACAACGTCAAACAACCTAAAATCGCACCATATTCAGAAATATAACACGCATTTTATCAGAAGTAATAACCAACACGAAACAACCATCATTGTTTTTGGGAGCGAGTTTAACAACTTCCACTAGACGGCGACACCGATTGGAGCACATTATTCAAAACAAAACGGCAGTCTGTCATCTTTTCACTCACCAACAACTGCCTGTCATATTAAATAGACAAACAAAGTTTTGCTTTCATAAATAGACCATCAATGTCTTCATCTAACGTCAAAATAATAATTTTGGCTAATTTTAACAAGAATACAACCAACTAACAATGAGCACTTCAGCTTAAATTCTGACGGCTTTTTGCGGCAACAATGCATATACGGCTGTAACATACGTTTTAATCAAATGCGTTACATTGTTGTGATATGAACCGATTGTTAGCATTCAAAACTACAACTTTACCGATGGTATACTGGAGCTTACGACTAATCGGATAAGCGACTTATCGATTGTTGGTTTATGAAATCGATACGCTTTAGCAGTCGATAATGAAAACGATTTTCTGAAAGATGAATATGCAAAGAATGTGACGGGAATCCGTCGTGGTTTAATTTAAGACGTTACCTCGTCCCCAAGGATTCTTTCTTAGCAAAATCTTAAGCGTCTATTACTTTTATTGACATGTTTCCTATAGCAACTCGCCTTTATCTCGCTTAACGATCTGACATTACGAGCCGTCACTTGCAAGATTAACACCTGGCAGATGCCAATGAGGTACCCTTCTAAAGCTAAGTCTTCCTTAATATTAATATAAGCAAAAATTACAGGCCTCTTAAGTAAGTTACATAACCACAAGGCAATGGTCAATTTGTAAAAAAAAAACACTTCACGTAACGCCACGAATAAAATATATTAAATAAAACGTTATAAAATATTTCATATACATATAAGAACAGTGCTTGGCAACAATGAGGAAAATTAAAAATAATGTTACTCGCTAGAGTTGGTACGAGTGTAAATAAATTGGTACACTTATCATACTGACTTCTTCAAATCACTGGGGGGTTTTTAAAAAAAATATTAATCTGATATGTTTTTAATCTTCACATCAGCAAATGTTTACTCAATCTGGCCACTTCACAGTTAACAACACTGATGTTCTACTCTCCACTTCGCAAAAATAAGTTCTCATCTGGAGAGGGGGGGGGGGCGATCTTAGCTTTCAAGTCCAGCACGTAGTACGTAAAGTTTATGCTTTGGACATAAATATCTTATACATATGTGGGGATATACTACAATTCTAAGAATGATGGCCATATTGAAGAAATAATCCAACGTCTACCTAGACATACTGGAGAAAACCGTGGGAAAACAGAGCTCGTTTCCATATTCGAATTGTGAGTTTGAAAACAATAACAGTCATCAAGGTGATATGACCTCGAGACTAAACTCTTCAATATTTCGAATACGATGTAAGTTACGATTCATAAGGTAGTAACACAGAGACTCACCGAAATTTCCTCGGTGCTCATCTCGCTGAGTTGGGCAGGAACACACTCCAATCCATATACTTCAGTATAATCTCGAACACTACAATAACACAGCAATAATTACACTATATCAGGGCTGTGACCAACATTAATTTGATAACACGGTCCCACATCTGACACCTAATCAGAGATTTTGTTTACGTCAAAATATTCAGCTCACTCAGGTCAACAAATATATGCATATGGTTATTCCCCTGATAGCCACGCCTACCAGCGCACTGATTGGCTGCACTATCGAGCAGCAAACACTACCGCCAATCCATGTCGTAATGCAAGACCTTAACTTTAAATTACATTAAATCGAGGTCAAGGGTTAGTGAATTACAGTAGTGGATACAGCATGTGGTATAAAATTATGTATTTTGTGTGATCTTCGCACATCTTCTGTTCAACTGTTTTCTGTATTACAAAGAAAACAGCTGAAGACGAAAAACACGTTTCTGATGCGACCAAGATTGACAATAACTGCTCAAAGAAATGAAAATCATAATTGCTTAGGTGGATCATACTGATGAACATTTGAAACTATTAATCACACAAAAGGGATTGTAAATTATCCCACTTATGACAGATTTTGTGAACCAGGGCAGAAATCGGTGAGTGGTTAGATTCATCCTGGAACTCACTGGATAGAAGTCTTTGGGTCAGCCCTGCAGCTAATATAAATGGTTTCACTGAAAATAAAATATTGTCCCACTCTGAAATTAACTCAGCTGTACATCCAATAGCCTAGTCACTGCACAGACTGTACTATCCCGGCTCATCACAGAAGAAACGATACAAAAGTGTTACGACCTACATCTGCCATGACATATATATTTATTGAAATACAAGGACACTATATTTATTACTATGTAAAGTAATTCATATTTCGTGTCATAATCTCTGAAACAACAGCTTTTGATCTGCAATAACTACACATCAAGCCCAGTCCATTCAGAAAATACAGGCTACTCCAAATCATTATACATACAAAAATATGTACATTAATCCTTCGGCTACCGAGTGTTTGTTACCTCACGGACTCTTCTATGCTGAAAAGAAATGTACAAATTTTTCCCAATACTTGTTCAACGATGACAGAGTAGGTACAAGATCCATACCACTCTGGTCACAATGATATATACTAGATGAAATAATTTAATAATCTCTGATGTTTCCTTCTGCGGTGATGCTTTTAAAAAGAGACGATAAACCTCTTGTATATGTATAAACACTACATAATACAGATGGGGATCTGAGTTCAACCATATTGTCTTCTGCAGTCACGTACAGGAAAGTTAAGTATGAAAAACATGTCAACTTTCATATATAAATATGTACAGGATTAATAATATATAATTATAGTAAAGCAAATTAGAAACAATATGTTCTGAACTCATCAGAAGCATCTCCCTAGAAGACATTCAGTCACTCAACAGTGGCAGACAGACACTCATTTAATGAAGATGCAAGAGACCTGTCTGCTTAGCTGTAAACATCAGCCAGCTTGTTTGTACACACACTTCAAGTCTCCTTTCCATGATAGGTTTCATGATGTTTCTAAACTGATCATGTGATCTTTTAGGTTATTTGCCAATTTCTGATTATACTTTACGAATGAACTTCCATTGATATTTAATAATATTTCATTTATGTTCACTGACTGAACTAACATTAACAACTGAACTAATAAAAACAAACATCTGATAAAATGAGATATATCTTGAAAGACAGGTTATCAACTGAGGGAATAAGTTTACCGACAAAATTTACAGATTCCTCAAACACTGTATCACATATTACATACCACACAATATGGACTTCGAAAGCCTGTTTAATGAAAAACATTTTTCTAGATTGCTTCTCATTATAGTCTTCTATTATCTTTGAGGCTCCTGGCTGCTTGCGAAAGGCAGCGACAAAGATTACAGAGTAAAGGTGATTTTTGGCAAAGGACACCTGCACGTAATCTACCCTCTAAACCAGTTTACAATTAGAATTTCCCAAATTTTCAGCATTTATGCATTATTTTATATCAGAGACAATGGATTATGTTGATTTTAACAATGCCATTAATGAATATCACTAGTTAACCTTACTTTAGAAGCTTACTTCAACATTTAAATTCAGACTGTAGCCTGATTCCAAGCCAAGCATAGTGTTTCTTTATGAAAAATGCAAACTTATATCCCTCCTAGCTGTTGTCACCTCTACTATATGTCATACATAATTCTACAAGCTTGATGGAATAATCCCAAGAAGAATCTTTTGTTATAATCAAAAGTCTGACTTAGTTATAAACTCCATTCATCAACAGGTCTCCGATATATTTCTCCAGAAAAAAATATATATATTATATTATGCAGTCCCGCATTAACCAGGAGCAAAACCAGCAACCCATAATGGCTTCGAATGGATAACACACCAGAAGGAAACACAATTTTCATAATCCCTATAACTAATACTTATTTTATAAATACTTACCAATGGAAAGTTCCAGAGAAATATACTGCGTAAGTTCCACACATTTCGATGACAACACACCTGTTATTTTGTGGCCATTTTTCAAACTTCTATACCAACACAAAGAAAAAAACACCATACACAAATAATTGCCGGTCCTGGCTTTAAAATTACCAAAGAAGTTAACTTTGTTTACTGTGCCACCTGCTGATAAACATTCGAACTCTTCCGAGATTATCCACCTAAGATACTCATCATTACAGCACAGTTAATTTCAAAATTTAGTTGGTAGTATTTATTTTTGTCTACTATCACGAAATATTCTGATAAACAGAACCAAAATAGGGCATGAAACATCAAAAAGTGGTCCCTTTGTCACCACCACACGGCTTGTCCTCAGCCTATGAATGGCAGTGGTGACTTCCATCCATGCAGGGCAACTGGAAAAAAATTGTAAAAGCAATAGCCAACAGCTGACAAAGAGTAACCCCTTAGTCTGATGATTGGGGAAGGGACTAATAACTCACAAGAGATCAGCATTCTATGAAAGCTACACAGGGCCCTGTAGGTTCTTGTGAACACAGTAACGAACCTTCAAATTCCACAAAATGCAGGGAAATTTTGACTAGTTTATCAACTGTTAGTTTCTTGAGGGCTCCACTTCAGAGTTTTCTAAATGTGAAAATGAGAACAAACATCATGGTTCCTGCTTGAAACACTTCAAATAAGTTTTACACAAGAAAATACTTTGGAAGTTCTGAGCAGCTATGTGAGCAAGTCTGTGCCACTCTGGACTACGAATGATTCCGAATGTAACAGTTGAAGGAGATAAAAACTCAATTACTTAGTATGACCAATATGTACCACAGAAGTTTATGATTAAATTTCTTTGTTGATTTTTAAATGAAATCCAGTCCTAGTTTTTTTTCTCCCAGACTGTTGTCACCATGTCTCCCTTGAACTCTGAATTTACCATAACCAGCCCAACTGAGGTTTGAACTGGGAATTTCTTAAATATAGGACTATAAGAATGTTACAACATGAACCTATTTGGTCATCAGTTCTTGGGTAGTATATATATATGTAGAAGTACTAGAATAACATCAGGCAGTCAACACAGCCATTCCACTGTCTGACAAGAATGTGTTATGGTAAATCAGATTTTACACTTCAAAATCACCATTTAGTAAAAGCTTGGTGAGTTCAGTTAGTACAGATATTGGGTTATAGGCTGGATAACAGGGTTCAAATCTTAACACAGCTCTTTGACACAACATCAAGACTAGCTGGTCTGCCCAATGGGGTTCATCAGTGGTTGGGCCATGAATTACACACCTCCATCTCATGCAAAGGCCAAGAATGTGTGAAGCTGTACCTCTACTGCCCCAGGTGACGAAGGTGTGGAGTTATACTCCCCATACGTTCTGCATTCCATGATGCTTAATTAATTTCCAAGGACAACTTAACTGTTTAGTTGACACAGTATCAAAGTTATTCTTCATTCCCTTTACATGTCTTCATGGCATGCTTAAATAAAAGTAAAACTTTCCTATTTACTGTTAATGCTGATTAAGATATATCCAGAATGAATTAAATTCATACACACAGAATGCCTCTCTCTTTGAGAAACAATGTCCTCATCCCCATCTAAAAAACGCTCACTGAAAGGAAACAATTCTGCACAACCTTCTACCAGCCATGACTGAACCTGTAACTTTCAAAAATACAAAACAAGAAATACAAATTTTAATAAATAAATAAATATATATATTTTTTAATTACACAACTTCGTCTTTCGTATGCGACACTGAGCATCTGAGTGATGTTCATAGGGGAAAAAATGTTCAATTTTGTAAACATTAACAAAAGTAGATGAATGTCATACATAGCAAACCTTCGACGACATAGTCCCCCAAAAACCTTCACATGACTGTAAAGAAATAATATATTTATATACGTTACAACATTTACATACAGAACTCCAATACAATGAAGAACAAGTATTGGGGTTTCTAAATTCCACTACATGGAAGCTCAATTCTAAAAGTCTGTGACGATGGTGCGTTGTTGAAGTAAAGAGTTTTCTAGATATTTTCCATCGTCTAAAAAATAAAATCATATAATCAACGATGTTTCGGAGATGGGACTCTATCTCCATCTTCAGGTAGACCTACTCAGTTCAGCCCAATCGGTAGAGCTAATCCTATCTCCGGACATGGCAAAGGTGAGTTAGGTGTACCTGAAGACGGAGACAGAGTCCCATCTCTGAAACGCCGTGGATTTTATGATTTTATTTATTAGATGATGGAAAATATCCAGAAAACTCTTTACTTCCACTATGTGGAATTTTCACAGTATAAGCATTTGAAGCCAGAAACTGAAAAGACAGGTACTCATAACTTAACAGTAAATGCATTAACAACACTTGTATAATAACAGATAAGGAGGAATGAAGCATGCCATGTGATAATTGAAATACACCGACAATTTACATGCCAGCTGCAGTTTTGTAAGTACACACATGATTATGTACATATTTCACACATTCAGTCACTTTTACATAACTATGACTTATATAACTATTTTTTGGAACAACTGTACACTTTCTACATCGCTATTCATGTCCTTAACCAAGAAGTATAACTTTGCTTAAGACTTGTACTGGCAGTGGTAACTTTTCTCAGACATGGATAGTTGTCTTCTGGGTTGTAGTGCCATGTAGTCTGCTATAAGTTTATCGATGTTTCAGGGGTCCTTAAAGCCTGCCTCCATAATCAGGGTGATGAGGCAACATGGCCCTCAGAAATGTCAGTAAATTTCTACCAGACCACTTGATGCTACAACCCAGAAGATGGCCATCTTCATACTCATCACCATGAGAACGTCGAATCCTACTTTGTCAGACTTGTTTTCTTTACGTTCAATATCCAGGAAAGAGGTGTTAGCATCCTGCAACTCTTTTATGAAATGGGAGCTTACAAAGGGAAATATACTGAGGCTAGACGAGGGAAGATGATATTAAGACAGATCATAGAGAAATAGGTTATGAAGAAAGACAATGGATAGAACTGTTTCAAGAACAGGTTGGGCGGTGGTCTTCACTAACGAATGTGTTAAATCTTCACATTATATTACTAAAGACTGTTAATTTTCTGATATTTATGAGAAAAGAATTTATACATGTTATTTCAATAGACATGCACTTGTATTTCTATTTAGTATCAGACTGTGTACTTTAATGTTACAATTTTGAAACTAAACATATCTGAACTTGTTTTCAACATTTTTCTTCCTAATAAACCAGATTTATTTCAAATAGGGAGAGAATTTTGTTTACCAAAGATGATAAAAATTGGTAAACAGCTCTGGTATAGAGAATGATGTGTATGCGATTCACTGTTTAAGGCGATTTGAATGTTGAGAAAGCAGTAAAATTCCTTCTATTCTGTACATATATTTTTAAAATATGATTCCCATGATCAGTTACAGAAAAAGTTCTTCTGACTCGTGCCCTACATCCTTATTTCCCATTCAAGTATAATTTAGCATACCATTCAGCTTAAGAATTTAACTTACTCTTCAGATATCAGAAAATCATTCACACCAATGAAACAGACGAATATATCAATCAAAGTATAGACCAACACTCTATTAACAAACTGCGAAATTTGGCGAAAATTTAAATTCACATGAGGACCAGTATGTTCACAACCCATTTTCCTCTTTAATGTCATGCCTTTAGTACATTTCTAATCAGAAGTGAAATTTGTACTAGAGTTCTTCTTTGTATATACATATTGCACATAGTTGGCTATTAACATAACCTATAAAAGCGTGCGAGATGGTTCACGATATATATAAATCTTGTAACAATTAAACACACAATATTATCAGTCTTACCAAAATGAAATTAGATGAAGTCTGTCAAACAAAATGACTATGGCTGCTTTGTATTCTGCTTCTCCATTGTAAGTCTTGCAATTTCAGCACCTAGCGTGTCAATATTTTCCTGCGAAAGTAAAATAAAATTTAATTCTATAAGTAAATGAAAATATATCTTTAACAAATATGAAACATGAAACAAGTAACATGGAAGGAATCATTGGAATTCCCATTTCTTAAGCAACAAAACAGATATAAGATGAAGACACCCACATATAGTGCAACCGTCCTTCCACGCTCTCGTCTCGATGTTTGTTTGTTTAAGTCACGGGTCAAATCCAGTGACGTGTCAGGCACTCGTATGGTTGCAGCTTCGAATCTTTTTAATAAGTGCGGAAGGGATTTTAGGAAAATTTGATAATGGGCAGGGATTTAGGTTGGTGAGCATGAGCGGCTAAGAGAGGGCCCCTCAACCACAGTCGCTCTTTAAATACTACTGCATTACGTAGTTTGTCATTGAATTTGAATTAAATGCGGTGATCTGATTCATTCTCCCACAGCAGCGGGAACGCGCTCATAATTCAATTGGACCTTCGCAGCAAGGCGATGGTCGTAATGCAGTCGTCACCCGACATCTGGAAAGGGTTCATTCCATGTCTGGGATGGCTTAAGTGTTTTGTTTACGCCTGGCTCCCTCCAGACGGAATGTCAAGGAGGGAGACGCCCAAGTGACTGTATGTGGCCACATTCCTTGAACTTAATACGTTTAACGAAGCCAAAATTAATAACTCAATCAAATTTAGATGAAGTAAGGGATTCAAAAAATCATCTAATTACACCTTCTTCATTTATATAAACCAGATTAACATGTCAAAACCTGGTTTACCCTTCATCTCAAGGTTCAGCCCGTTCGGGAATCGAACTATGAACTTGGACTGGCACAACAGTGAGTAACAAACTTGGTTCCTTCTTGTTTATTAACTAAGGGTAATGCACACATCAACAGTACCTTGAGTGTGATATTTTTTAGGAGTGTGTCTTCAAGTACTGATTGGAGTTTCCTGTTAATTTCCAGTGATAATTCCAGTGTCATATTGTTGTCCACTGCCCGGGAACCATACACCGAGGCCATGATACCACCATGCCGTGAAAGATCCGCCTGAACGTGACAAGATTATGTCAATTTGTGAAATGTCTATGCTCAAGCAATTGTTACGCACAATTATAAGTTATAAATTTATACATGTAAGCAGCATATTCATGTGAAACTAAAGTTATTTTAATTTACCACAGCAATTAAGTAAAACAATCTTGCTATCCATCAGAAGAGGTGTGTGAAATATTATAACAAAACATTTTACGCCCATTCTTTCATATGGGAAGCTTCTAAAACAGTGAATTATATTAGTTTGGAATTCTCAGCCAATCACACGTGTGAGCTTATGTCAGACTAAATTAGTTTTTATTTATATTAAAAACTGTGATTTTAGTCCTATTCTTTTCCCTCTCTCTTTTGTTGACAAAATACCTCCATAATACAAAACAAAAATGTAATTCCTTTTTACCTTTGTCTTCATCCTTTCATGTCCAGAATGTGGAGGCTTGTAAAAAAAATTTTGAATTAAACACATAGCACAAGATACTCAATGTTAATCAAAGTATTCATTTTCTGAGCACTTGAACACTAATGCGATAGAATGGATTTAACAGAAAAAATTAGCAAAACAGCTTTGCAGCTGCAGAGAATTCCTTTAGAATCTCTGTAAATCGATCGTCTCTATTCGAAACAGAAACCCATATCTAGGTACAAATTGAAAGTAAGCTATAGTTTTTGAAGTTGTCATATTCATACATCGCAGTGACCATCTTTAAAAACTTTGATGTCAAAAGAAATTCATTATTTCAAAACATTACATTATGTTGCAACCAATGAAAGATACTGAAACATTTTGTTGCGTAATGAACAGTGGTTTTATTACGACATAGCATCTTATTTTATTTTAACTTGTTAGTATAAAACTGATATACATTTTAAGTTGTTCAAATCCGTGATACGAACTGGATTTCATTTAAATTTAAATTTCCAATCTTCTGACAAGTGGTAAACAAATTATATTACAAAACAGTACACCGTACTTTGTTCTGGTCCATTGAGGCAGGGGACAGCACACCCGACTGCTCACGCATAATGTAGTTCTGCACAATGCGTGCTTTCTTTTGCAGTTCAGCCACTAATTGGCGCGTATGCTCCTCCATGAAGTCCAATTTCTCTGTCTTGCGTGCATTAGCTCGCTGCAGTTTAACGATCCTTTCAATTAGTGTCTGGCGATCTGGCTCCAAAGGAGGGCTCGCCTAACAATAAATTTCATTTTTAAAATTTCAGGTTTTACAGCATTTAATGATTAGTAAATAATGAATTCTACACGATACAGAAGGAAGCAATCATGACCTAATTTAAGACATTATTTTGGCATTTGGCTGATGGGATTGAAAAAAAACAATGGAAAACCTCAGTCATAATCACGGGTCTCCAGGCAGAGACCCAAAGAAATATGCAAGAATGTTATTTCAGTAAGTAAAATACTTAACATCAAGACTTTTCATGGTTGATTTAAAAGTGTGTGTAAAATTTTCTGGACTGTATAGAAAGAAAATTTGCAAGGCAAAAATTACATCCAAAATATGACTGATCAAATTATCAAAATGCTGTGGAATAAAACATTACCTGACTGGTACCAGAGTTTCCTGGGGAGCTCTGCCCTCCTGCTGATACCTTGCTGCTACTTGTGTTAACCATGCTGCCTTCTACAGTGTTCAGAGAATTACAAGAACTGGCTCGAGAACCCTGCCCCAGGGAATTGCTGCCACTTGAAGACTCGTAAATGTCCAGCTTCTTCCGACAATGTTGCAGCTCCCTTGTCAGCTCCTGCACAGAACGGTGGTTCAAGTCCAGTGAACAGGAACAACTAACATAATATGTTTTAAAATCATAGAAAATTAACCCCATAGACCTAAATCCTTCTTGAGAAGCTTGTTGATGGTTGGTTCCAAATGACGTGATGGCCGTTCGTGGCATCTTCCAATCTTAGAACGTCCAGAATCCATTTCTGAGGTGGAAGCCTGCTGTACTGCACTTCCTCAAGTTTTGCATCTGAACGAGAGCCCAGTGTCTTGCCCAAGACCACAAGGTCTCACTTAAGTAAATAATAGTAGCACATTCAAGAAATTCCCCACATTTTATGTAAACCCAGGTTTTCTACAGTGTTCACAAAAGCCATCTACTCGTTCCTACACTGGGCCAGATGAATCCAGTCCACATCCTCAAACACAGTTTTTTTAAATATGAGAAAATTATTTTCATAACATATTCTAATAAAAAACATAAATGTCCAGTCCACATCCTCAAACACAGTTTTTCTAAGAATGAGAGAATAATT
Source organism: Zootermopsis nevadensis (assembly GCF_000696155.1). The sequence continues at coordinate 986,145 of NW_019060657.1, read as the reverse complement.
TCAGAACATATTCTAATAAAAAACATAAATGGGTTATATCAATATTAACAGATGCTACAGCTTTAAACCTTGAACCCTAATTTCAGAAAAAGCATTTTCTTATTTACCTGCCAACCTGATTCAAAGGAAGGTAGTAATATAAATGTTAACCTTAAGCGCAGATGCCTGTTTCCGGCGCAGCACCTGGTTTTCGCCCTTCTGATCCTCCAGCTGCTCCGCCAGCACCTCGGCTTGCTGCGTTCGCTCGGCAAGGTGACGCGCCAGTAACTGGTTCTCCTCCTGCCGCTGCTGTTGCTCCTGTTCTAGCTGCCAACTCAGTGATGAAACACGGTTCTCAAGCTCCACTATCTGTCGCTGAAGCGGCCCCTGTTCACACTCTAACTGCTGGGCCTGGTACATCAAATAATAATGGCTACTTTACCGACATTTCACAAAGACGTTGCAGTGCATATACTGACCACTGAATGCCACAGCAAAGTGGTCAGCTCTTCTACTTCATATTAAAGTCTCAACATGAAAACCAACTAAGGTTTTTATGGTTTCCCTCAGTTTCTCCAGGCAAATACCAGAATAGTATTTTATCAGGAAGCAACTACTACTATGTTACATATGTGAGCTAGTGATAATATCATTAAATGAATCATAACTGTATAATCAAACAAATAAACAAATGTCTTACTAAAGGACTTGGAATATAACTAAACTACGTCCATGACGCAAAGTCCTTCTTGAAAAGCAAAAGTCACTGTATATTTGTGTTTATTTTAATTTTACAATTTCAGATAGCAGACAGAATGATAAAAGGTTTTGAACTGAACGGTAATGAGAATATCCCAAAGTTAATCTGCTCTTCATCTGGATAATACAGTGGTATGGATGCCAGACAGAAAAGTGGCCTCATTTCACTAGCTGCAGCAACGCAACTCTAATCCGATTGGGTATACTACCTTCGCTTCTGTGGCAGAGAACTCCGACTGCAGACGAACATTCTTTTCTGTAAGCTTCTGTGTGAAGTCTAACAGCTCTGCTTCACGCTCCCGACACACTGCCATGTCCTGCTGCAACTCCGCATTGCTTAACCTGAGGTGCTCCACTTCCCCCTGACTTGCTACCAGTTTTTCCTGTTCACTTAACAATAATATGATGATCAAACACAAGTTTTGAAAAGTATGAGCATAATATAATGGACCAGTTAATGGTACCTGCACCTTGTCGTGGTGGTGGGGCTTGAGTACCTCAGTGACCCCAAGAGCTATGCTGGCGGTAGCATAGCTACTGGTAGGGCCTCCCTAGCCAGAATGGTCAAGGGGGAGAGGTCAGACTAAGACAGGTACTCTGGTCCTCCAGGTTGGGGGTCGGCCGCAAGGCTAACAACCTTGCACCGTAAAAAGGAAGATGTTTTGAAACCTCGACGAAAGCCTCGGACAGACGGACCTAACAGAGGACCAAATGGAAGAGGAGAACTGAGGATGCCACGGACCGAATACAAACCGGAGAGCAAAAGAAGAAGAAGAAGAAGAAGAAGTTAATGGACCTTTAAGTCAATTTAACAACACTGGATATATATGGTTTACATACCTATCAAATAATAACACTGAACACAATTTTTTTACATATTTTGACCTCCATTGATTCAGAAATAACATAAGGAAATGTAAATATTATACCACCAGTCCGTTCTCAGTGTCATCTGCCACAACATACATGAGAATTAAAGCATCAGCTTACTGTTGGAATTGTATCTTGAGTGACTCCATCTCCGACAACCGTGCTTGCAGGTCTACGACATCCTGCCGCTGTTGGACTGATGACCTCTTTAGCTTCGACAGGTTCTGCTCATACTCAAGTCTTTCTTTCTCCAGGTTCTGCACCTGTTGACACAGCATCCACAATATTTCACAGTTATATAAAATGACAAGAAAATTTCAACACTAGTCAAGATACCTTCTGGAAATCTGTCTTGAAGGGTTCTGATAATGGTGTAATACAATATGGAGTGATGGGTTTTTCAACCTTGTCCATCGCCTGATGTTTTAAAATTACGCAACGTTGCAAGGACTGATCTGCCTCATTTTGCATGTGTGGTGAAAGGGAAGGAGGTCTGTTACAATGACCTACTCTCAAATCACTGGACCGGTGGTTGAGATTAGCTCATCCAGTCCTTGAAATGTTATATAATTTTATAGCATCAGATGACGGACAAGGTCCAAAAACCCAACAGTCCAGATACCTTCAGGAAATCAATTTTAAGTTGTTTGTATTTATGAAATCTAGACCTTTAACAAAAAACTGTCCTTTGATAATGCTGGTATACCTTGATGGACAGAAGGTTGTTCTCATCTATGATGAGCTGATGTTTTCTTTTCAGGTTGTCCACCTCGTGCTGCAGTTGCCGATGCATTTCCTCCTTATCCTCCCGCTCATGTCGCTCCAAGATCAGCTTTGCTTGCTGCTCTTTCAACTGCTGGTCTGCAATTACACTACACTAGTCAATATGAGACTAATACATACATGGCAGCAAGACAGGAGGTTACGTGTACCTAATTAACTATTATGAGACATAATCAAAAAATCTGAGCTGCCAAATTTAAATTACTAAATTTTACTCTTTTGGTGCACACAGTTCAGCCACTGTTGAAATCCACATTCGGCTTCTTGTTTGGGCCTCTACGAATAATTTCGCATGGCGAACGGAAGGATGGAGGATTAAGTCAGTAGAACATTGAGGAGATTGTAATGGTATAATATTTCTAGTATGAAAAAGAAATAAATGTACTGAAACTTCCACAGGTACCATCCACTCCTACATATCCACATGCTCTTATCAATCGCAAGATCAAAACTGACAAAATTCACTTGCATATTAATTTAAAAATAGTACAATCACAATTGCTAAAACACTGCAGTAATGACACCATTTGAGAAACTGATCAATTTCAGAGATGTATTGTGGTTTTCTGGGATGTTTCAACACCGGTTATGCTGTTAACATAACTGTGCTTCTTGTGGTTGTAAGGTGGCAGGAAATTGGTGAACCTGAAAATGGTGATATATGACAGCACCTGATTAAGTACCTAGTGTATGAGCCCTGTTCTCCTGGGACTCTTGGTATGCCTGCATCATTGCTTGGCAGTCTCGCCGCACCTGATCCAATTCTTCTTGCTTTTCCTGAAGCTTCTGGACCAACTTGTCCTGTTTTGCCTGCACCTCCTACAATTATAACATTCAAAATGTTATATCACATAATAATAATTTCCAAAATCCCACAAAAAAAGATCATCAGAACCATATGTACAATACACACACACACACAACTATCCTGCCTTGTATTATGCCATACGACCTGTTACGGTTTAGTCCGATGTCCTCAGTGGTCATTCTAAACTTCCCTTCTTCATATAATTTAATATTGCTATAATCTGTTTCGGTACTAAACACTCTTCTGCAATATCATATTCTTTAACCACATACATCACACCTTCTAGATCATCAGTACCTTATGAGCATCCATTTCAGTCTTCAATTTATTCTGTGCCCATTTTATTTTGATATCGCGAGAACTCAGATCTTCTTTCAATTTCTCATTCGTCTTCTGCGCTACAGACAGCTCATGATTCTGAAACACAGAACATACGTAACTGCCACAACGTCTGATCTTAAACTATAACTACGCTAAAATAATCTGAAAAGAAGTGACTATGAAGAAGAGATTATGATGCTGCGTAGTCTCGTAAGCCCCTTTGGATCTAGGTCACGGGGAACATGCCACATGTTCAATTAACATAATTACGTCATTTGTCAAATTCTGGCAGTTCATATTTAAAGTAAATGAGTTATGAGCGTTCTACTTAATGTCATATGAAAAGACCGTGAAATCAATATAAATCTGGATGTTACCTTGACGTCTAGCATTTGACAGATCCGTGCCTTTTCAGCAGACGCGCCCTTCAGCTTGCCAAGCAGCATGTCTTTTTCTCGAGTCACTTCACGGAGCTTCTTTTCCAGTAACTCCCGTTCCCCCTTCTGGTAAATCACTTCTTTTTCGCTCACAGCGTAACGCATTACCATTGCCTCTTTGTCTTTGTTCGATGCCTCATACTGCTTTGTCACCTGAACCACAAACCATGATACCTTGTACAATCCTTCCGTGAACATCATTTACACAGAAAAAGAAATGTGACTGCAAGAGTACGTAAAACCCTATGCCAAATGCTGGTCCTCTGGGTTGTCATTCCTTCTCATAATATGTCCCAGCCGTAGGTGATTACAAACATGTTTTGGAGGAAGGTTATTACCTCCATATTCAAGGTAGAAGGTGATATATCTGTCTAAACTGTCAGTAACCTACCACAAGACAATGTGAAATCAAAACCCTAGGGTCTGAACAGACACGTATCATATCAGCCACAAACAAGAAAACACAACAAAGACAAGACAAAAATTAGAACACTCAATCACATGACTAAAAAAATGACATTCATAAAACATCTCTGGAGATTTTTTAATTGTTATTATTTTGCTGTGGTTAATGTACCTAGTAATTCAATACCTCACAACAAATTCAAACTAGAAAAGGGTACCAGCTTCTGTAAACAAAGAATATACCTGATGAAGATTGTGTAACAGTTACATGACATGAAATCCGTTACTTTCCTTAAAGATTATCAATGCTAAATTGCAGCTGCTGTCATGCACACCATTGCGTTTACAAAGTACTCAGGGAAGTTTGTACTAACTTAAACACAAAGCTGATACACCGTCAAAAATTCTTAAAAACAGGACTTAAAGGACCAAAACACATTTCAGAATGCATGCTAATTCTGAGATTCCCCAAGTGACTGAGGTGAACCATTAAAAACCCTGAGTCAGAAATTCCAGCCTTACAGCTGAGAGTCAAGCTCAAATTTCTCAAAATTCAAGCAGGAATTCTAAGTACTCAACCAAGATATTCATTTGAAAAATATGGAGAGAGGCGGTAATATAATATACAATTCCACGTGATGAAACATGATCCTTTAAATCCCCAAGTGACTGCACCTTTTCAAGTCTATTTTCCATGTCCTGCTTCATCTGACTGAAGGCCTCCGCCTGCTGAGTGGCCTGTGCATTGAGTCTATTCAGCTCCTTTTGCTGCTCATCAATTGTTTTCTCCACAGTTTCTAGCTGCACCATGTAGATTTCGTGTGATCGATCTGTTTCTAATCTTTGGTTTTCAGCCTCAAGTCTGCCAACATCATAGTACTCAGATGTTAACCTGATTCATATTCATATCAAACAAATTTAATATATAGGTTATAACACCTATAATTATACAATACCTGTCCAGAAAATATTTAATAGACTATATGGAGCAGAGTCCTTCTAGAGAAGCTAACAGTTACTCAGTCAAGAAATTGTCTGCCTCTTATGGCACCCCTGAAGGTTCATTATAGTGTTCACAGGAGAGCCAGATCACTTCAATCTACACCCAAACACCCTATTTATTTAAGGTCTGCTCTCACCTATGTCTGGTTCTCCCAAGGCTCTTCCCTTCAGGTTTTGTTATCCCCCCCCTTCCCCCCTTGATTAGGTCATACCCAATATTTATGTATATTCCAGTTTTATATCTCGTCTTCTGAATGGTAAAGTTTATTACAACCATACGACAGACCTAACAAAGTTCTAAATGAAATAGGTCACCACTTTCCTTTTCTCCACTACCAAGTTGTAATTAGTTTCTGTGTAAATAATGAGACTATAATGTTAAAAACTTAAAATACCACATTTTGGAAATACTGATATTGAGAAACATTAAATAATAATTTCTCTACATGGCTCTAAAATGTGACAACAGGAAAAAGTGATTACTACCTGTTGATTTCCATGTGTAATGCAGAAACTTGCTCTTTAAACTGGGCCAATTCTTGAATTACAGTTTTATAGGCTGGATGATTGAAAACTGACACCGATATGCCATTTGGAGGTTGACTTCTTGACAAATCTTCTGACTCTGGCAACTGCATATTTATCTCCATTAACAGTTCATCCTCAGCAGAAAGATTTGGCACTGCACAGTCCATAAACTTTGTTGTGATATCAGTTTCCATTTCTGCACCACTGTCACGCAAATCTTGCGAAGAGGTTTCAGAAAAGTGATCACAATTTGAATATGCATTATTAACAGTAAGACTGCCTGAATTTGATGAATCGATATCATCATTCGCTTCACACTCACTGGATGATTTACTAACCTCACTAATATGATCCAATTTTTTATTAGTCTCTTCAGGTACATTGTAATTCAGAGTACCCATTTCATTTTCATTATTGTTACTTGTAGAATGTGCGAAATTTGATGTCGGTAAACATGATTCCAAATCTTCATTAATACTTGATTCGGACATTCTATTATTGAATGACTTACTTATACAGGCAAAAACATACGCTTCGTTTTTTGAACATAAAAAAGGCATAGAAAACTAAATGTTACAGCTAACAGTCGTCAATAGTATTTACAATTTATACGCTGTTCATTGCATATTATTCATTAAACCCACGAAACTAATCAAAACTGTATGTCTTACGTTGACAAATCACACATTTTTGTGACCGATCGTTCACCCTACGTAACAACGAATATTTTCCATATCAGTGAACCAACTAAAACCTAGCAGCTAGAAATACACACTGTACAATATGAGATTTTAGTTCATAAAAATGCTGATATAAAATCCATATTTAATAACTACTAAGTATTACGTATCTTACGTTCTGGAGATACCTTGGCAGCTTTTATGCAGTCACAGTCATACATAACCTGCGGCCTACCATATTTTAATATGCCGTTGTTCAACAGAACACCAAGATTACATGATAATTATTACAAATACTTTAAAACCACGAAAATGTTTCATTAGTACTGCGGGAGAAGCATAGTTAATAAAACAATATCAGTCAACACGGACTACTTAATGCATTGGCTGAACACGCAGCTGAAGCACAATATTTCAGACATCGATCAACCTCCCATCTTTTTGTCAGAGCACAACCAATATTGCCATAACCAGATCTCTATAGCTCAATCGACGACAACGTAACCTACTATACAACAGGTACAGAAGCATACCATCTAACAGGCACTAGTGTGCTACTGCCTTTTACGTCAATTAAATAAATAGAAATTGCACTTGTGCATGCTTGTGTGAAATAAAACAAATATAGCATAAGCTTGAATCTAGAAACAGTAGGAGGTTATGATTTCCTGCATCCATGTGATGAGGAGGTTATGATTTCCTGCATCCATGTAACAGTACCTGTAAGAGCTGCCTCTTTCATAAGTGGCTCTTAGCAAACACTGAGTTTGATTCTACCTAAAAGAAAATCACTTAACCAAGATTCAAAGGTTGGATAGTAAAATAAGGAAATAAATATACTAAAAAAACAGGCAAATGAAAACTCTTATAACAGATGAGACACAAGACATAAACTGTGGATCCCTGATTGTTGTCTTACACATACGTAAGACTGCAGTAAAATATGAGAACTTGTAATGGTTAACGTAAAGGACATGTGATAAACACAAAGTACTTTATCCTCAAAATGATCTTATTTAGTAATACTGCATTATAGAAAATTAAGACTTTATACACCATATGGGAAAGATAATAAATATTGGGTATTGGTTGTTGGTTTCTGCTCTCATTTTTACACATTTCCTGATATCTGAAAAATAAACAATTCCACTTCTTTTTGACATACAATATTTAATAATGTTGACAGTTATAGTTAAGAAAAGTAGTATGTTTACAAATTACCTATCTGACATTGTGATTTAAATTCATGTTTGATATAGCACTTTTCACAAAATGCCAAGGAAAAAAAATAGTCCTTCTGGCTTACAATACATGACTCCAGATTGCATTGATAATGCACTCAAGTAAGTAAACTGAACATATAATTCATACTATGATTGGATTAATCATCTTTTTGCAGTCACTTCAAAGTACATTACATTACATAAACAAAAGGTTTAAAACTCAGACCCAATTACATAGTATGTGATAAATTAATACCGATAAGACAATAACATGAGTAAAACATACTGGCCAATAAGTTAGCTGAAAGATTACTGCCAAAACAAATTCAATTTAATAATAAAACTAATAAAATTAAGTTTAGTATTAGACTGGCTACAAATAATTCAAGAACATAATTAATCCTACAGTTATATAATGCAAACCAAAACATTAAATTACCTATATATAAACCATTAAGTAGTATAACAGTCAAAAAAATCAAATTAAAAATGGCACATCTTTTGATCAAAGAAGTTTCAGTAATATATCAAAGAGAAACTAACACAATTCAAGATCCTCCACAAATTCAATCCAGTCCAAATACTTTCCAGGTCTATATCTTCCTCAAGTAAAATATGACATGTTCACCTATGCATGGCATTAAGGCAGCATGACAGTTTTTAGATTCAAGGACTATCCACCTTAAAGAATCTCTATTCACTCAACAAAGTACATCATAATTGCACAAATCCAGCCAGCATATACAATTAGCTATGATCAGTTTAAATTTCCAGTATTTCCTTTAAAGATATAGGATTTGAGGTTTACAGTGGTGGGTCTGAAGATGGCTGTCTTAAAGTGAAATAATGAAAAACCTACTACTAGGCTGCAGATTTCAGGTATTATACTCCAAACCATGTTAACTATGAGAACACGTGACAATCACTACACTTGTAAGGATATGAAATCAAATTTTAATGACCTGGATGTATAGTGGAATAGACTGTAAAATGAAGATGTGCTGGATGCTTGAGCTTATCTAAAACAAGGAGTGGAGATATCCAGTCTGGTTGCTAAATATTCCACACATCTGTTGTCAACAGTACTCTAACATCACTCATCTCCAGACATAACAAAAAAGCACTTTCATTCAACAAAAACAATCCTCCCCCTAAAATACAAATAATTAAACTAATTAAGACCAAGTAGATCGGACGACACATCTCTTCAGTCCGAGACAAACAAAACTCAAGATATTATTGCTTCAAATAATTCGCAAACAGTGACTGGAGACCACAAATTTCAACCAACAACTTTAACCCCTAATACCTTTTTAATTTAGACACAACTTTTCAAATACCTTAATAGAGACCACACACAAATAACTGGGGTAATAAATAAAATAATGAGACTTCTGAGCAATAAAGTTATAATTTCCATCAGGACTGTACAACTTGGAGTCTCAGAAATTAAGCCACACTGCCCCCATCTCTTATAGTTTAGTGCTGATGTATATTATTAATACATGATTAACACCAGAAACAAAACTGATTATATCTACTCTTTTGACTCCCAATGAAGAATCAGGTCACAGTTGTTATGAACTGTATTTATCATATCATTACAGTACATATAAAAGAAACTCAGAAAATTACATTGCACTGACATATTATTTTATCAGCTTTTATCATAAGGCATAAAATGGAAGATTATAAGAAAACTTACAAAATATAAATGTATGAGAAGTGATGCTTGACCTTCAGCAATTTTGTGCTTAGCATGGATTCTTGTAACCTAAAAAGCTGTGAAAGGCTTAAACTCATCTATCTGAAGTTTCAGTCACAAAATAAACATGTCATGGAATAAAAATCACACATTAATTAAAAAAAGAACATTTTTAAATTAAATTTGCCCATGAAAGAAATTGCAATATATACATGACAATTCACCAAACTTGTAGTTCAGTATTTTTTTTCATATCAATGCTAGAAGAGAAATGACCTAGCTGTATACATAACTGCATTATCAAAAGCGGTCTGTTTTCACCAAAGATAATATGTACAAAAGGGGAATTTAAAATAATTGTTTATGCAACCACAGTTGTACAACACAACACAACACAACATGCTTGATGCCAAGCCCACAATCATTTACAACATGAAACAGATGCTATTGTTAAAAAAGTGCTCTGAGCTCTCTTTGGTAACTAGCTTGCTTGGTAAGAAAGCTACACTACACTAGCTGACACACATTCTGCTGCGCTCATATACAAACATCTCACACTCACACATTAAAACTCTTGGCAAAATCAAAACTGAAGCTATGAGCAATTACTGTTAATATTTGTAACAGAACTGCTAAGCAGAAAGAGCTTATCGAGAAATCTCAATCATTTAGTGACCAGACTAGTTTCAATTAATTATCAGAAGCAATTATTAAGCATTCCTCAAGAGCTGGTGTGAGGGAAGAACACCTTATTGGCCCATCCATGACTGTAAGTCTAACTGCTGTGATTTCCTAGGAGGAAGGCAACCTGTGTGACCAGGAGTCACTGTTGCCCAACGGGAACCAGTCCCATTGCTGGAACACTTGGCTGCAAAATAACCTTGGCCTATCAGTGCAATAATGACCTAACACCATTATTGAAAAACACTTAATCAACAATGACCTTGGATCACATCAGCATGATGACCTCTAAGAACACTTGGAACACATTGTTACTCAACAGTGATCTCAGAGAACTTTTGTGTAACAACATGCATAATCTGGTATAAAGTATACCTTTTGAATGTCAGTATAGTCAAAGAAGTATACCTTTCCAATCTTGTTACAATAAAGGCCAAGACATTGAAAAAGTATGTCACTAAATATATGTAGAATGCTATTCTCATATAAAAAGGTGTAATAAATTATGCTGCTAGACATTTATAAGAAATGGACTAGAGCTAATGAGATATACTGCCTAGGGCTGATCAATGCCTTATAGCAGTCCTGATCATACATAGATTAACAAATTTTACCAAAAAATCACTATCGCTTCAAACACCTGAAAAGCATATGCATGAAGGGCCAGTAGGGATACTCATTCGGGATAACATCTGACCACTTACTTCCAACACAGGTTAGGATACCTGGCTAAAAATGGCATTAACTTCAGAACATTTTTTTCCACTTCTAATATGAGGTTACTGTAGTAATCTTGAATATCAGGGGGATAATTTGATTTTGAAAACACCATTTATGGACCTTTGTTATATAATGATGCATGCAACATTAAATTTGAATAAACTCTAACACACACCTTGTGAAGTAATTTAAATTCAAGGAAAATATCCCATTTACTTATCAGGATTTTCTTGTATTAAAACACACACCTTGTGAAGTAATTTAAATGCAAGGAAAATATCCCATTTACTTTTCAGGATTTTCTTATATTATACTGTACTGAAATAATGAGATCATTCATTGTAACAATCTTATGAATATATATTTCTGTTGAAGATTACTGTGTTCTGGGATGTCACACTGCTTCTGTAGTCCGAGACTACACGGTACAACATCCCATCAGACAGTCATCTTAATCATTGCCATCGTGAGAACTTGAAATCTCACCTGCGTTAAATCGACAAATTTTATATTTACTTTTGTGGCCTCACACGGTGATTGCTTTAAGAATTAAATGTTTACCTAGCACTAAAACAGACTGTGAGGAAAAGCAAGTAATACAATATAGAAGAATTCTATACAGCTGAACTGTTTTCTACAACCTGTAAGTCAATTACAAACACACACCAACATTGTTAGTGTTACAGGAATACAACCAATCAACCTATTAAGAATCATCTTTGTTTTATGGAACAAGTGGAATGAACCAGTACATGTATTCAGAAAACATTTCTGTTCAACATTAAACAGTTCTTTTTCTCTATATATAAAGGTATGTATTGTATAGTCTGCAGAAAGCCACAAAAAGCAGAGTCAGAATTACTTCTGTCATCTAGACCACAAAAATGACTCACAAGCATGATTCTATTTCCCATCATTTTTACAGTGAAAACTGTAGGAGATAAGAATGAATCAGTTGATAAAGTAACACTTCTGATGCTGCAACTTGATAATTACTTCTTTAATAAGACACTGAACCTTTGTAGGAAACCACATGCGTGCATGCACACACAGACACACTATCAGATTGATGAGGAGGTTAGAAATATGATACACTACAAAAATGGCAGCAGGTATGGGAAGGGAAGAAGAAATGACATGCCTTCCCATTGCAAAACAACATAATCTAACAGTTGGCAGCCTGTACAAGCTGGTTGTTCTTCCTCCGGAATACCGAAGTAGCCTATACAAATTTTACAAGTATACATCTTTGGTTTACCTTCATTTTAAACATGAGGGCTGCGTTTCATATCAACACCGTTTAATTTCAACACATGAAGAAATATTTCTAGATTATATAATTTGATTCTGTTAATCATTAATCATGAAACATCATAGACTAAGATACTCCTTGATGTGGAGTATGCATGTAATGAACTGACCCATATCTTTCAACTATCCTAAAAAAATTATGTGAATAAATCTGTTGAAGGGTATAAGGTGCTTTAAAAAAATCTTCAACTATCCTAAAAAAATTATGTGAAAAAATCTGTTGAAAGGTATAAGGTGCTTTAAAAAAATTGTTTTTATGCCTCAAAAAAGTTGGTGAAATTATCATAATATAGGTTACTAAAAATACCAGCAATGCCTATGGAAATACATACAGTACATGTGTTTCCATAAACATTTTGCATGAAGTGCATATAATTAATGCCAAATGGGAGATCATGGCTATACATTTATCTACTGAAATATTCATTGGATTTTGATTACATTTTATTTTGGGAGACTACTATGTGCTACTGATTAGATATGTTAAAAAATCAACACAATATTTCCAAAGAAATGAATGTTAGTAATGCAACTTGTTTGGATTTGCATTTTCCTTTTTAGCTGTTATCCAATCGCATGAAAACAAAGTACAAATATACATATTAAAGAGTTAGAATCTTTGCTGTAGTTTTATACAGGAATACTAGAAATGTACAAAAATGTGGCTAGTCAGCATCTGATGTCCGTTGGTTAGAACAGAAATTCTGACAGGAAGAGAACCTCTCAATGAAATCATAATTCTGACCCAAAATTTATTATACCCTAAATTAGATTACATATTTTAAATGTGGTGGGAGCCTAACCAACGTTTGCACTGTGACAATTTCTTGACCTTTTGTGCATTCCTTCTCACTTAACCCACTTGTAGTCACATGCCTCCCAAAAAGTACCTACATACCAGAATTACAATGGCAATTCTTTTATTGGTGGCCATAATCATGGCCTCCCTGTAGGTGTGATAACCTCTTCAATTAGGGAACTGCCCAAAAACCTGGGCCTTTTAGGCTTGGGTAGTGCCATGTACCTGGTTACCATAAGCACCCAGTACTATATTACACTCAGGAACAAAATCAAATATTCTGTAGCTTCCAACTGTCTTAAACATGTTGAGCAAGAAAGCAATAATACAACATTATACAAATTATTATCTTGGATAATGAACAGTGTGTACTTGATATGCACAATTTGGGAACTGGTTCTCATACCTATTACGGATCTGGAGTAAAAGGTACATTTAGAACTTATGAGACATTCCTGATCAAGCTGTAAAAGGAAGACAAATATCAGACTATTCCTATGCAAAGCCAGAAAAAATAAACAGCCGACACAAGGAAATGTCCAACATAATAACTGTACAGTGAACTGGTCAGTCACAAACCTTTAGAAAATCAATAAATCAACAGACAACAAAACAACAATGAATGAGGAAGCATTAACAACACATCACAATCACAAAAATATTTCAAATAATTTTTTTGTTAATTTTAACATAATGGTAGATATTGCACTGAAATTCTGTATTCAGGTTAAAATTAGAGTCCTATATTAGGAATGTTTACAAACCACAAAAGTAACAGTTCTCTAAGAAAATACCATACCAAAATATATCATAATTCACAGACAAACTGTATTTATCCAAATACCACATTTTCCCAAATAAGATGTGCACCCAGATTTTGTGTATGTGTGTGTTTGTTGGGGAAGATCTTCCACCCTTTCATTTGTACAGAACTTTCTGGTCACAGTACAATTCCCCTTTTCATTAGCTTCACTGATGCAAACATTTTACGAAAAAGATGCAGTGCAGTATTTGGATAAATATGCAATTTGCTTAGCCAACACATCTGACAGTATTTCATATTTAACCATTCCTATGCAAGACAAGTATTTGAAATTGTATCCATATCTTTTTTAAAAAGAAAATTCCCAACTTAACATCGAAAAGAAGGGCAATCGTTCCTAAATGCAGAAGTGTAATGATTTTGAAAAGGATATATGATGAAACATGAAGATGTCATAACAGTAAATAAGGCATAAGAAAAAGAAATTAATGACTTCCCAGTTTTTGATGATGACAGAGTATTGTGGTGGGTTAGTCTGCCCATGTGTAGATATAATTTCTCCACACTGTTAACAAAGAGGTCCACAATATGGCATCAACACAAAAAAACATGAAGGTAAGGTTTATAGAAACAGTTATTTCCTATTTATAGTAATTTTCTGCAGCAAAGGTAAGTAACTATTGTCAACAGACAGCAGCTTCAAATCATAATATAAATGGCAGGTATAGAAATACTGAGACGTTAACCATTTTGGAAGACACATAAGACAGAATATAATAACAATTAATTACACTGCCCATGGCTGGCTAACTTACTGTAAATGTTAAATTTTTATTTTCTATTGGTATGATGAATATATGTTTAATCAAAAGAAAAGATTGGATAGATAAAATTGATATTTTGACTATTCTGAAATTCTTCCCCAAATTGGAAACCACTCAGACTTCATATGCATGGTCTTGTACCGTATTACTCGAAATCTGTTCACCTATCTTAAAAATCAAGCATTTGCCCATCACGATTAGAGACTTTTATTTACATACACATTGGCAAGAGGAAGATGCGTATACCCCTTTTATGAACTACATGATGTATTACTCTTTGAGGACTGATAAAACTGCACTAAATTTGTTGAAGTGTGATTTCTGCCCCTTCCATCTTGTACTTATCTCAGCTTCTAGATTTCTAATCAATGCCTGAGACTGAGTAGCAATATTATTAGATTTACATTTTTAAAAAATATATTCAACACTCAATTTTGGGGAATGTACAAATTTGTCCTGTACACATTCCTCTGCTTGTGTGTGGCCATTTCACATCTCACAAAAACAAACACAAGACACATACCACGTCAGAAACAGAAACTGATGCGTTATTTTATATTTATTCTGTATACCTAAATATTCAGCCATCTCTTAATTATCTTTCTTACAAACAGTTCATATTCATATCATTCCAGCACAGAACTAATATCTTAAACTCCTTGACAAATCTGTCCAGAAAACGTGTATTTTCTCCAATACTGCTGAACTGTTAAATGTTCTTTGTCTGAAGTTAATTAGAAATGATTAATTGTACATATATACAATAAAACGCAAATTATGCCTGAGCAGATTATTCATGGCATGGATTCTGTATGTTGAAGAAATAAATAATATAATGAAATCTATTAAATAGTAACAGATCGCAAAGTACAGTATTAATACCTGTTATGAGATTCTAATACATCCCAACAGTGCATGTGTTAATTTGATTTGAAAGTGTGGGGGAGGGGGATTCTGGATCAAACACTTGAACCTACATGCCACATCTTAGAAGTGGTTGGGTGTATTTCCATGTGCTAGTTCATAATTTCTTTTCAACCAGCCCATGAATATTTAGATAACATGTTCTGTCAGAATTAGTATTATACTTTTGCGTAATCTGCATATTTAAATAACGCAATGAACTGTCCCAAATAATCCATAAAAAATAAGCAAGCAAATTACACATGCATAACACAAGAAATTAAGTTTACTGTTTATACCATCCTCACACACAAAATATACACAAAGTAATATAAATCATCCCGTTTAGGAACATTTAAACCAAATACTGCTAGAGTATAATTTTAACTACAAATTTTGCCATGATCTAAGCAATGAATCACATTGAATAGTTGGATGAACAGGGTTAGATATCAAGGATTGTTTAAACCTGAATGACAACATAAAACTGAAAATGGTCACCAAATATGGGATTCATATCATATACATGCGGAACATGTTGATACAGGAATACACCAAACTTACACCATGCACACACACTTTACAAAACATGGTATTAAAGAAATGATTTCTTTACTGCCTACAACACACATGTATTGCTTCAAGTTCTTAAAAAAAACAAGCAAAAATATTTACATGCCTCAAAATATATGACCGTAAATAGGAAGAAATGTTCACTCTGCATGGAACAGCAAAATTCAGAAGCTGCATCTGGCACATCAGAACTAAACTAGGTCTACAGTAAACATTATTACAAGTGCATTTTTGTACTATGCAGTCACAGAATGTATTAACAAAAAAACAACACAAATCTTAGTTTCAGCAGATTTGCTCAGACGTATACAGGGGTGGCTAACATTCCTGATTTGGGTAATCAACATGATCAAGATACTTATGATACAAACTGCATGCATTTAGCATTTTGATACCAGTTACATAATTTCTACATATTAACTTTACAAAGGGATGGTTTTCTAACCATTACTATCTGACTGAAATAGACGTTTATAAAGACATAGAAACAGGACCTAGCATGAAAAATAAAACTTCATACCAGTATATAAAGAATAGAACATGATGCAGCATTTACTTTCAGAAAGTCAATGTATCAGTCTTATTACTTTTAGTATGTTTCTACATATTCACCCTATTTTCTATCAGACAAATATGCTCAGTGGCAAGGGTATTATGTGAACTTTTACACCCATTTGCTAAAACTGCATTTTAAAGAGTAGAGAGACATGTGACTTGAAAGCATTCTTTGACCACCCCTGCTCGGCATAACACTGGTGGGATGGAACAGCGGAAGCTTTTTCGAATGATGCCGAACTCAACTAAAAAGGAGAATTTATTCTTTCATGTTATAACAAGACTAAAAGTTTTAAGAAGCAAATAAGTAAGGTACGAAATTTAGTAAATTTCACTCAGGTTTGGATAATGCCACCTCCCTCTAGCATGAATACAAAATAACCCTTAAACATTCTGAAACAGATGATAGAAACAATAGCAATTTCATAATTTTTCATTCAGTAATAAGTTATTTTCTCAGTAATACATAAAACTATTTGTGCATATAATACATTTCAATGAGGTTTATTTTCCTTCAAAATAATTATTCACAGACCTTGGACTGGGAGATGTCAAGAAGTTCATTACTATATCTATAGAAGCACAAAATTAAACAAGATATGACAATCTGCAAGGTTAGAAAACTTTGCATAATTTCCATTTGCAACTTGCGGTATCCTTCTTCTTCCACTCAATCTAGCAAATTACTTTCAGAATACATCTCGACACAGCTGTCATTGTTTGAACTCCTATACTTTCAAACACAAGGCACCCCCAAAAATCTAGCTTCATCTTTATACAAATTGTATTAATTTTAATATGGTTTCATATGCACCGTTTTCACTCAAACAAAAGAGACTGTTGTTTTACAACAAAACTTAACCTGGATGGATCATACATCAAGTTCACCTCAGAAGTGATTTCCTGCAGCTACAAGAAAAATTTACAATACATAAAAGGTGCAAACCAAAATATCTAACAAACTGTTTCAGCCTACATACACATGTGAAAAATAACAAACAAAACAGACAGTCGTGTAAAACAAAACAAGCATATCACCAGGGAGATTAAAAAAGTAATATAGGAATATTACCTTGCATTCTGACAGCACCAAGAGTGTCAAATCTTATTGCTCTCTGTAACATTGGTCCTTCATTTTGTATGATCTGAGGTAAAACATCATTTTGTTCACAGCTTAGAGCTAGCAGCACAATGACTTGTGTAATGCACACACACACACACATATATGTAACATTATCAAAACAAAACAACCGGGAGTTAACAACGATTTGTCTTCACGTAAATTATTTCAACTTCAAGCTGACGGAACTTCTTTTCAAAACCCTGCAGTATTCTTCTAATCCAAATGACTGAGGTATTCAGATGCATCACCACGACAAATTGGACATGTTCTATTGGACTGTAAATACAATACAAAACAAGCAAACAGAATTTAAGAAGACAACAATAAATCATCGTGCAATCTAATGGCGGAATAAAATTAGTAGATCAACGCTACGTATTCTCTTGGTTGGCAATCTGTCACCTCCTTAGCTTTTGCTTCTTTCAAATCAAACAAGAAAAATTTGATTTTGATATCTTAATGCAAGTAAGAATAACTAAAGCCTATTACTGTTACAAAAATGTGTGGGACTTTATTTTACTTTCTTTACTTGTAGCTACGAGCTAACACAAGTATAACACTAATACAAAGTAAGTATATTATAGTTTTGCATACTTTAATGTTTGAGATTTTAAATATGAAACCAATGACAAATTCAAATCAAAAAAGTGACATATATGCTGCTAGGTATTAATGCAATAGTACAGCTTAAACCCACCTTGAGCCATTTATCGACACACTTTGCGTGAAACTCGTGTGAGCAAGGAAGAACTCTGAGCATCTGGCGCGATTCAAAATCACACATGCAGACCACACAGGACGTCTGGTCTCCGTGACGAGAATCTGGATTGAATCTGAACAAAGCATGTTATCAGATATTATTTCAAAAAGGAAAAAACTTCGATAATTTTAATCAATTTATGCATTAATGACCGAATACAATTTCAGGGATTTTAGCAATTGAAAAATACCCCATTTTTCCAAAGTTTCCACAAATCTTTTCTCACTGCCTTTGAACTTCTCGGTGTCACTGTAGTCCCTTTTCAGAATAAAGTAACTTTTATGACTATTTTGTTTATGCTTTCAAAAGTTATATAGTCCGAGCTACTGAGAGTATCATAAAAAAACCACAAACAACAATACGCATGCCTCTGATTATCAAACCAACTGTGAGATCATCACTTACTTGTATGACAGAAGCTGTTCAATTTCCACCTTAGCCAAACCCCTT